>JARKHS020030428.1:0-132500 GCA_030143305.2 Amblyomma americanum
TTTGCCTCTAGCAACCAAATACCTTTATCTTTATATATATATATATATATATATATATATATATATATATATATATATATATATATATATATATATTAAAAGGTACATCATGGCATCTCTCCAATTTCTTCGACAGTAAAAGTGACCGGTTACCCAATTGTGGGTACCGCCCAACGCAGCCTCCCTAGCTGCTACTCGCTGAGTGGCTCGCACGGACCAGAGCATCACCACCGCCGCCGCGCTCATTGATTGGTGCCAGGCGGAAGCGGTTACGGTCTCTCTACACGCTGTTTGCTGGCAGACGCTGCAACGACATCGACCGCTCCGATTCGAAATAGGGCGTGAAGCACTGCACGAATAGCGCGCACAGAACGGGACAACGGAATATTTTCCGGGGTTCAGTTGATTGAGGGGTCATCTGACCTTGATATTCGATGACGTCACTCGATGCTGTCCAAGGCGATAACGAGATCTGTCAAGAGATGACGATTTTGTCATGTTTGACGCGAAATTACATGTTCGCTCGTTGTTCAGACTTTGCGACGGAAACTGTCACACACACACATGCTTACGAAATCATCTCCAGGACAACACTCAGCGTTACTCGGCCCGTGTATCGATCCCCACGCTGTACCTTATAAAGTTTTCACGTCACTGTCCCCGTGAGCAAACCTCTGTGCTGTCAATTCATGGCGCAATATAGAGCTAGTCCGGAAATTTTTTATACCGCGTTGTACTCTCATTCAACAAATACAGGGCCATGCCATTGTCTTTTTTAAACAAAAAGTGTCCTATTGCATCCTGGAAAGGACACTGTATATGTCGAAGATGTGGACTCCGCACAAAAAAAAATATGTTAAATACTTTTTATTTTACTGATGGCAGATAGAGGGTTATTTTTGTTCCCGAACCCTCCTACATGATAACCCCGGCCTTCCTGTCTGGCTGAGCCAGCCGTCTCGGACATCGTTTACTGCCTATCTTCATGTGTTGTCGGTTATATGCGCACCGAATATCTCTCTCTCTCTCTCTCTCTCTCAAGTGAACCTCTCCTTCTTGAAGCTATTTCGGTTTCATCAACCGGCCCCGCCGCGGTGGCTCAGTGGTTAGGGCGCTCGACTACTGATCCGGACTTCCCGGGTTCGATCCCGACCGCGGCGGCTGCGTTTTTATGGAGGCAAAACGCTAAGGCGCCCGTGTGCTGTGCGATGTCAGTGCACGTTAAAGATCCCCAGGTGGTCGAAATTATGCCGGAGCCCTCCACTACGGCACCTATTCTTCCTTTCTTCTTTCACTCCCTCCTTTATCCTTTCCCTTACGGCGCGGTTCAGGTGTCCAAAGATATATGAGACAGATACTGCGCCATTTCCTTTCCCCAAAAAACCAATTAACCAATTAACAATTCATCAACCGAACAATGGCTATGGCGTGCAGTTGTTCTTTGGGTCACGTGAGGGAGGAAAAAAAAACGGCAATATAACTGCTGATACGTCGCTTGTTGTCTATCCTAGCTCTCGAAGCAGGCTGGTTTATAGTGTTCTAGTTAATTAAAACTACGCATTAGGGTATATATTGTCGTTTTTTTTCGTGACTCACGACCTGAAGTCTAACAACACGTCACAGCCATTGTTCGGCTGATGAAACCGAAAGAGCTTGAAAGAAGAAATTCAATTATAAATTATTTAGCGGTCGTAGGCGAATATCGCGGGAAGGTCCATGCATTGTAATGTCTAACACATGATTTGAATGCAAAAACATGTAAAATTATGGGCCTATAGTCCTTTTATTATAACAACAAGTTTCCGCCCCATAGCTTCAACGTTTTCAAGGCCCGTTCCCGGTTTGTTTCCGTCGGAAAACAAATGCTCGTCAGTCATGACTACAAAAGCAGACAGAGTAAAATAAAAACTAAAAGAAAAAAAAACGGAGAAATATTGGACGATTTGCTTCCGAAAAGTTGCGTTGATTTCTCGCTGGCTTTCTGTAGATGTTTAGTGCACGCCATTTCCATCGCAGCTGAAGTTAGAATTTAAAGGAATAAATGAAGAAGCGAGGCAATAGTGAAAAAAAAGAGAGCAATTGAATGCGAATGTAAGTTTATACAAGAGAAAAGAGGGACGTTGAGGTCCATGGTGATTCGATCCAAAAACACGAGGGAACTGTAGAAGCGGCGTCGTTGCACGAAGGTCGCTTAGACCGTGTTTTCCCCCATTCAAATCGATTCGACAGATCCGGTCTGTCTGCCCCTCCCCCCGCCCCCCTTTTTTTTCTGTTCCTTTATACTTGCATACTGTAGTAGACAGCGGGTGCGGCAGCTGTCAAATCGATATAGGCGCCATCTCGCGAAGATTTTTGTGGACGGATAGCTTTGAACATGACCTTGGATGACTGGGAAGTCGGTTCGTGGATATTTCTTTTCCTGTGTCCCTGAAAGTGTAAGAAGCAATGGGATAACTAAACCTGTTTTGGGGCGCACAAGTACTGCGTTGCCAGACACACACTTGCAGCGTTCTGCGGATCACCCTGTTTACACAGGCATAGTCGATAACGCCCGCTTGAAGGTCTCATGATTGGCCCACCGATCCCGTTGGATCCATTTCGACGTTGCGCGTTGCGGCCTGAAGGCAGCAGGCCCTGGACAAGAGGCGATGGGGATATTGCACTTTTGTATATGTTACGGGACTTTGCAATTTCACTTAAAAGTACCAGGTCAGAGGCAAGAAAAATGGCCACAAATTTACCAAGAGAAGTTACCATTTTTCTTTTATGCGTTATGCGTTAGCATTAGAACCCGTACATCGGAAAAGTCTGCCCGTCCTTCAGTCCGTCCGGCTGAAACCTCTGTTGCAGGTGGCAGAGTAGACACAGGAAAATCTCCCTTTCACTTGCAGAGGAGAGGAGCTGGAGGGAAAGTGGGAGAAGGAAGACGAAGAGAGGGAAGGTGGCGATACTGCAGCGGGGCACGGCGTGCAACAGGGTGATTGATAGGATCACGTGACCCGCTCGCGCGGGCTGAACCCAACAGCGGGCTCCCGCTTTCACTGACTGACTGACTGACTGACTGACTCACTCACTCACTCACTCTCTGGCACTCACTCACTCACTCACTCTATCACTCACTCCATCAGACTGACTGACTGACTGACAGACTCACTCACTCACTCACTCACTCACTCACTCACTCCACTCACTCACTCACTCAATCACTCACTCATTCACTCACTCACTCTCTGGCACTCACTCACTCACTCACTCCATCACTCACTCCATCAGACTGACTGACTGACTGACAGACTCACTCACTCACTCACTCACTCACTCACTCACTCACTCAATCACTCAATCAATGGCTCACTCAATCACTGACTCACTCAATCACTCACTCACCCACTCACTCAACCACTGACTGACTGAATCACTCACTCAATCACTGACTCACTCACTGACTCACTCAATCACTCACTCACTCACTCATTCACTCACTCACTCTCTGGCACTCACTTACTCACTCATTCACTCACTCCATCATCTGACTGACTGACTGACTGACTGACTGACTCACTCACTCACTCACTCACTCACTCACTCACTCACTCACTCACTCACTCACTCAATCACTGACTCAATCAATCACTCACTCACTCAATCACTCACTCAACCACTGACTGACTGAATCACTCACTCACTCAATCACTGACTCACTCAATCATTCACTCACTCAATCAGACTCACTCACTCACTCACTCACTCACTCAATCACTGACTCACTCAATCACTCACTCACTCAATCACTCACTCAACCACTGACTGACTGAATCACTCACTCACTCAATCACTGACTCACTCAATCATTCACTCACTCAATCAGACTCACTCACTCACTCACTCACTCACTCACTGGCACTCACTCACTCAGATGGTCGTTATGCTGGTCGAACAGCCAGAAACACCGTTCAGTTCTCTCTGGGCTCGCCTTCATAATTAATCATACGAACTTGCACAAGGAGCTCGGACATGTACCGTACGCAATTGTGCCGGCATGCGCCCGCCACCCTCGCACCCGTTCCTTCACACTCCTCGCCGTCGGCAGACGATCGCTCACGCTGCCCCCCCCCCCTCCGGCCCGGCGACTCCCCTGAGAACGACCCTCCTCCGCCCATTCATTTCGCCGCCGTCTCATTGACACGACCGGAAGCAAGCGGGCCCCTTAATCAATCGGGTCAACCTCGGCGCGCCGACACGCCTGTCCACGTGCGCGTGGCTCGACATCGATCCACAGTCGGCTCTCCCCGTGTTCCGCTGGGACTCTGCGCGGATTAGATGCGTGCAGCGTTGGGAAAAGCCACCTGGCGTTCCGAAGCAGCCAGTTTATACTGTGCGAGAAAAAAACATGAACAAAAAAGGCAGTTTGACGGTTAAAAAGTTTAATTACTGTGCGCTTACTATTCGGCAATCTTCGATTCCGCACCACACATCAGAAGCGTTGTATACTTCTTTAAGGAGGCAGAAAACTTGAGCAGCGCCTGTAGTTAGTGTCCGTCCATTTGGTTTCATATTTGCGCTGAAAAGCATTACGGGTAGACATGGCAGCTCGCAAGAAATACGTAGAAGGGCGTTCATTAACAAAATGTATTTCAGTGGTTGACATACGTCATATGGGTAAGAAACTAAGTGCAGGTATTATTAAACGCCCCCCAAAAAAATAGAAAAGTAGAATTAGAGATTTTTATTCGTGGGTGTTTGAGGTTATATAATTATTCACTTGAAAATGATGACCACGGTGTTCACTTTGTCATTCACGTCAAGAGTGTGAGTCGACTAGCAAGAAAAAAAAATCTCTATCTTAAACCCAATTTTCTCAACAATACACGCGCCTTTTGCTTCCGGGCAGACACCAGAATAGCAGCACATAGCTGTGGAAATCGATTTTCACAAAGAATAAAAATTCTACGGAGCTGTCCGCGGTGTCCGCTTAGTGCAGGAGTTCGTTAAAGGCACGTTAAAGCCTCGCCCGGTCTGCGCAGCCTAGACTCGTGGGGAGGTTGTCCGCTTTAACCAGACCGCTCGAGGCAGTTAATCTGCGCTTCGTACAGCGTGCGTTGCTTGATGGCCCGGTCCTTTTTATTGCACGTGTCGGTCCGGCAGTAATTTCATCCTCATCAGTCACGCCAGGTCCACTATGCAGGACAAATTACACACGGGCACCCTCTTGCACCGTCTTCCTTCACCCCCATCTGGAGTAGCATGCCGCGTTAACAACGAGGCACACCACTCCTGTGTTCATTAACCCCCCCTCTCTCTCTCTATACAGGACAAGGACCGTCCTCACTGATTCCCATTGTCCCAGTGTCCTCACCTACCTGCCTGACAAACGGCTGACGCCAGCGCTAGCTAAGCGCTGCACGCTTTTAACGGCACCGAGCAAATGGGGAGAGCGTGTCTTCCCGCGGAATGAGGAACGAAATGGGGAAAGAGGGACGGACGCCGGGTCGCGCAACCACCGGCGCCGAGACGGGGGCGCGGGGGGAATTGGGTCAGCCGGTCGAGGCCGCATAAGTGCACGCTCTACATCTATCCACGTGCTCTCCACATCAACCCAGCATGGGGAGAGGTTTTTCCCGCGTTCCCTTAGGCTGGACGGGCATATACGTGGCGGGGGTGGCTCCGGACGCGGAAGCGCTGCAAGTCCCGCCGGATCCTTGATTATGACCGCATACACCGTTCCCCGATCCCCTGGCCGTCCCGATAAAAGTAAGTCAGCAGTAGCGATTATTCGGGAGTTTTGTCTTTTTTTGTGGAGTTCTTTTAGCTGCGAAGAAAATTTCGGACATATCCTGTGAGCGGGTTATGGTGGCTGTTTGGATGAAGATTTAGACCGCGACAATTTACAAGGAAGCTGAGCTAAAAATGAAGTCGACCTGTATCGATAGATCGGCGAGTTCTGAGGACAAAGAGGCCACGTTCCCTAAAGAACGGAGGTTTTATAAGGTATAGGAAAGGACAGAAAAAGTTGGGGGCCTGCCTACCAATATTCTTAAAGAAGAAAATGCGACAGCATTTTGGTTGGTGCTGTGGGGTGTACAATGAATGTATAATGTTCTTGCGATATTTCCTCCATAACTCCGTTTGGAACCGGCTTCATTTCCCTTATATGGTATGCATGAGTCATCATTTTCTAGATTGTCCGATCACCTTCCATTGGATTATAATATGAGATTATGCTAACGCGACCCCTAATCCTTTCTAATCTACTTTAATCCTTTTTCTGGATAGCGCCTATTTCCATTATATTGAGGGTCCTCAGATTCTCAAATTTGGCTGTGCCCTATGATTGGTCTACTGGCGGTCACTTGGTGTTGATGACGTCACGACTCTCTCAATCGCATGTACTCACCATACCACTACTGGCGCAGTGGTGCTGCAGTTAAGCGATGCGCCATTGCGCCGGCACGTGGCTTGTTCAATGACAGTCACAGGTGGGCTTGTGAGACCCAGGTTCTCTTCCCGAGCAACATCTCGCGACCAACCATTACCTGCAGCAGTGGCCTAGTGGTGTGAGCATCCGTCTCGCACGTGAAAGGTGCGGGGTTCAATCCCCAGCGCCGCCGGGTACCCATCGGTGATACAATAGGTACAAGCTTTCGCCTGGCGTGGTGCTCGGCGTCTTCGGGGTGAATTGCTTGGGTAATGTGTCTTTGACCCCCACCATGTTTAGAAGAAAACGCCTTGGGCAATGGGGCTCTTTAGCCCCAGATGCCCTTGCGCCATAAAAAAAAATCATAAAAACAACGATGTTTTAAACGAATCTTCTCTATAGTGCATTTCGGTCGCCGTAACGTGCCACTAATACGCATGGTACTGGTTGCGCAGTAGACGTCTTGTCCAGACAAATTTCTACAGTCTGGCACAGTACAGTGATAGCCCCGTGCTCATCGGTCACAAACAAGTTTCGTGCCTAGTACTGAAGTTCTCGAGCCGTTTAAAGTTTCTTGAGGTCGACCATATTTCTTGAAATCTCCTCGATGAAAAAGAGTGACGACGCAGCCTTACCACACGCCATTAGACCGCGCATCAAATCCGTTGGTCCACTCTAGAAAGCCCAGCGCTGCTCGCCGTATTGTTTATGCACCCTGCCCTCAAGGCGAGATGCGCATTCCGCAGGCGTTTCGTCTTTTCCAGTCCTGAACCATCCTTCCGGGCCGGAGGAAAAAAAAAAAAGCTCGTCCATTTATCCCCACCGCCGCAGATTCTTTGCGCACTCGCCTTTCTATTTCATTCCCTGCTCTCGGGCTGCTTCGTTCAGCGCCCCGGGCCCCGAATCCGTAAACAGCTTGAGAGAAGGGTGCTGGCCGGACGGCTGGCTGCAGAGCATCCATGAACGCCTTATATCCCGGAGCAAAACGGGCCGTCATCGCACTCGTCTCTTCCCCCTCTCTCCCACGCATCTTCCCTTTCTTATTTTTCGCGCCAACGGTCCTCCAGTGCTTCTGCAAGCCCGGCGCCTGGCGCGAGCGTGGACGGCTTCACGTTATTTTGAATCCGGGTTTATTTTTCGAGAGCCGGCGCGTCACGGGCGTACCGTCGGCAGACTCGGCCCGTCCTCTCCTGCCGCGCTTTGCGTGATGTATGGACGGCCGGCTTTCCCAACAGTGGCCGAGGTTGGGTTGGCGGAGCAGCGGTGATTGTTTGGAAGGCTGAGCAAGCAACCCTGTCCTCTGCTTTCCGGACTTTTTTTTTCTTTTGCTGGTTCCTCGTCGGTTTTAACTTTCTTTTTAATTTTTTACACCTTGGGATCTGAAAGTCGCACTTGAGGCGTATTCCAGATTTCGCCGGTGTTATGGCCTCGGTGTTTGCTTGCTAGCAAGTTCGTAGCCCTGTCTCGTTGTTTTGCATAGTCTTTGCGGCTTATACGGGATCCGGCTGCCTCTCTCAGTGAACCTTTGCGGGGGCAACGAAGTTGAAATGGCCGTCGGCGCAGCCATTTTTCCGGTGCCCTCGTGCATATCTGTCCTTTTTCCTCGGATTCTGAAAGGTGACATCCACTCGCTGTGTTTTGTTTATGCCTATTTGTTTTGTTTCCCATCTGTTTGTGGAGCAGCAGGCCACAGATACGTTCTCGTTTATGCCAACATCGGCGCTCTTTTTCGCACTAAAGTTTTCTTTGTTTCCTTCTTCTGTTTTGCTACCGTCATCTTTGTTTCTTTAATGTTCTAGGCATGCAAGTGTGCATCTCGGGAAATACACGGCGGAGGGCGAATCAGAACATTGAGACAGCGTACAGACAGTGTAGCTCCAATATGAAAGGGAACATTTAGTTTGCTGCGCGCAAGAACGAATTTCGTTGTCATTTCCTCACTAAAGTTGAACATGTCTCGTGGGTATCAGTCGGGCTAGCAGAAATTATTTAGATAATGGTAACAGTGCGTCTGTCACTTATACCTGCGGGGTAATGATTGCTTGAACGCTCATAACGAGTTCATATTCGTTATTCCGCCACCCGTACGTCGTACACAGACATGTTCCACCTAAAGCGATCGCTGAAGGCAATTTGAAGTTGGCCTGTATAGATATATTTACGCATTCCAATGACAAAAGCGCTGCTTCTGTAAGCTAGAAAATGCCCCACAATTAAATGCAGGTGGCGGCACCAGAGGCCGTTTTCGCAAACAAACTGCGATGACGTCAAGACAGTTTTTCAGCGAATCCTGGAGGCTAAGCTGCACTTCCAACGCGAACGCGAGCCCTTTTTGGTCTTGACGTCACGAGGTTGAATCTAGCAGGGAAAAATGATTAAATCCTAATTTTTTTTTAGCTACAACTTCGTGTTTTGCTACTGAACAAACAACAGACACCAGTATAACCAGAAAAGCTGTAGAATCGTTGTTTTTTTTTCCCCCCCGAGATGAAAAGCTGGTTGGAGGTTTTATCAGTGCTCCTTTAAGATTCTTGCTGTCGTCAGATTCTGCATGTGAAAGTCTGCGTACTCCTTTTGAAACAGCATCGGGTCATTATTTCCTTCAGTGTTTGGCACAGACATATCTGGTCCAGGTGAACGTTTCTGCCAACGTGAATTGAAACCACAGAGTCGGCGAATCTGGAATGGCTGACAACAGTGTTGTTTCTTCGATAACCTAATCTAGCGTAGCGTTGAATTGTGCTGATGTCGTTGCACTGTCGCCGTTCCAGTGCATAAGAAGTAGGGCTGATGCATGAAAACGGGTTCATCACTTCATCATCGCACGTAAAATTCCAAGGGGGAGGAGGAGGAACAATGTTATTTTAAGAAAAGAACAAAATGTTTTCAAGGGTGGGCTCCTACTTGTCCAAGAGTCCACGGGTCTGGGCTTCACGGAGAGCTCTGTCCACTAGCCATGTATGGCCAGCTGTTCGAGCAGCTCGCAGAGCGGCCTCCCATGAGGAGGCGGATGGGTTGGGTATGGGGGGAACTGCGATGGGATGGGGGCATTCCCACATATATTGCATGAGGGTGGCCTTGGCCACCCCACATGGTGAGCTAAGTGGGAGGGTGGTAGCGATGCAGGAGGTGATGCAGGAGATGATGAAGGAGGTAATGAAGGAAAAAACGTTGAACGCTCCTTCGCAGAGGCGATGGTTACGTCACGAGACTAGTATGCCTAATCCAATCGAAAAGGCTCTGATACGACATTTATCTAATCTAACATGCAACACGGATTGTGGTCCTGCGCTAATGTGATCAAAGTTCGTTGTTCGTGACCGACCTCGACACCGAGTCCGATCCAGAGCACACCGGGCAGTTGCGCAGGGATCTAGCCAGGCTTAATTTACGTGATCGTGCCTAATCTGATCTATCGTTAATCTAGTCCCAGACGAGCCGCTGTTTCCCAGGCAAGCATTCCGACCGGGCCAGAAGGCAGAGACGAGTCAGTGCTCTAGCATTACGCCCCAGGTCACGACTTTTTGTGCTGCCTTGGACGTACATTGGACGCCTATACCGAAATCTGGCTAAACTATCAAGCGCGTTAGCTGGCTAAAGATTGATTCTTGGAGAGCTAGCGTCCAATTAGACCGGGACACCGCAGACAGCGACCTCCCGTAGCCGCTAATTCTGTGTCGTGAGCCCTGGCTGTTCTGTTCCAGGCCGCGGCTCTGACAGGAAAAAAAAAAAAAAAAACTATCAGCAAGGAAACCCATTCTTTACGCGGCTGTAGTGCATGTTCTTCGGACTAACTCCGTCTATTTAAGTTCTTTTCTTCACAGCCAATCACAACCGTGAATCGTCTTGTTATCTGTACACGAATGCGCAGTGTGGTTGTTTACTGGATCTAGTAAGTTGTTCTATCTAGACGAGATGACTGGTATCTCGAAAAAGTGCGTTGTCCGCGGTCGCGGGAGTTACGACCATAAGTCAAGGCCCTTTGTTTTCAGCCGGCATATTTGAGCCTTGATTTTTGTTTGTACTTTAACAGCTGTCTCGATTTCCCGAGATTGCTGTATTCCGCAGCGAACTGCAATATCTGGACGGGGAACGATTTGCGAGCCATCTAAATCGCCCGTTTAACCATGAAGCTCGATGGCCTCTGTTAATACCTTCTTTGCACAGTGTTTATGGCCTTCAATACCAAATGTATAAAATAAAGTGTTCATAAAGTAAAACACACAGACTCGACGGCTACAAAAAAAAAAGGAAGCCATTCGTCCCGTAAGGGCAGGACGGGTTTTTGTCGTAAAGCCAAGGACAACACACGAGAAACAAGAGTCGCAGCAATCAATCGACTCCGCGAATAAAAGCCGAAAGAATATTATTACAAAATAAAAACAAAAGAATACGAGGCAGAGCGAGGACGAATGGTTCGCCGAGCAACCCTGAAACGGGGTGGTCGAGCACGCCATCTATCGGGACAGACTGGCGCTCATGAAAGCGCGAGCGAGGCAGCAAAAAAAAAAAAAAATGATGGAGAGGGGGAGCGGAAGAAAACAAAAGCCGGAGAAAACGCTCGCCAGCTAAAGGGACACCACAAGTGAGCGAACAATGGAATTTCCGCTTTCCGCTCCAACATTCTTTTCAGGACACGAAAGCAACTATGGCTTCTTTTATTTTTTTTTCTTTGACATATATTTATCCATTTTTTATTTGACTGCTTGGAGCCATCCCATGCGGGCTGCTGAGCTTATATAGTGTACGCATAGTACGTACATGTGCGAGGCGTGGCCGACTCGACGCATCCCAGCGCGGAATTCTAATGAGCGAATTCAGCGACATGCGCTTCAGGGTCGTCGGGTGCATCGAGATTAAAGCGAAAAACAAAATAAATTAACAAAAGCGAATGGGTGCGGCAAGAGCGGGAGGGAGATACAATAGAACGGAACTGAAGCGTCGTCATAGAGACCAGAGAGTTTTAGCAGGAAGGGGGGGGGGGGGGGGGCGGGGTGAGTTGGAAAAGTTTACAAAGGAAAACTTTTTCGCAAGCGGAAGGAGGCGCGCGAGACACGATGAGGGCACTTGCAACCGAGTGCGCATCTCTATAATTGCGTGCAGTGGCACAGAAGCTTTTGTGCCTCCGTGCGCGGTCGATTCAGAGAGGCAAGGAGAAGAGTGCACGCGAAAGTCACATCACTCTGGACCTACACTTCGTTTTATCGAGTATTTCGTAAATGCGCACTATTCAATTTTTTTCCCCTGAAAACTAACTAGTGATAGTTTAGGTTTGTGCAATAACTGCTGGGATTCTGATTGACCAAATAGTTTACGTTGAGAGAAAAGAAATAAAGCCGGTTAGCGGAGAACTATTTAAAAGGTGTTGGCGAGCAGCTTCTACTCATTGTTTTTTTATAGCTTTCAAAGTATGACAACTAAAGGTTGCGAAATAAAAGTTTCTCACTTTTGTAACAAATCCTCTGTTTGGGCTCGGCGAAGAGTTTGCCCTTGGAAGTGGAATAATCACGGACTACTTTTCTACGAAAGTGCATTAATACGATCATGCATTAATGGTGATAATAATAGGTTACGAAGAACTGAAAGACGTAGTAACTCTCTCCCTCGCTGCTAACGAATCAACCTGGAAATGAATGGAGTTCTTTAACGTGCACTTATATCGCGCAGCGCTGCGCCGTGAAAAGATGGCGGTGTTCTCTGCCGAAAAGTGGCCCCGCGGCATTGATTCGAACCCGCTACGTTGCGACCAGCAGCCGAAGACTACAGCCATTAAGCCATCATGGCGAGTAGGTAGCATCACGATGCTCTCACCTTCCGAGGTGCTGCACGGAACTCGCTGGGCAGGCGGACTGACCCGAGAGAAGTCGAGGCCAGAGCGGCGCTTAGAGGGCTTTAAAAAGGGGCACGGGGGGAGAAGCAGGTGGCTTTATGGCTGTCTGGGAAACAATTAGGAGAATTAAGGGTGCGTGCCGTTTCTGCTAGCAGCTCCTCCACCCCAGCCCGGCGAGAAACGTAGAAAACGGCGGTTGCCCGGCGAAGCGGATTATCTGCATGAACCCCGTACTCCGAGTCGTCGTTCCTGCGTCCGACGCCGCCATGAGGGAATTTGTGAAGTTGGAAGATTGAGAGAACAGTTGGCTTCATTACAAGAGCGGCCGCTTGAGGTGACGCACTGCGGGAGGAAGAGGCACTGGCAGTTTAGGTAGTTTAGGTTAGCGCAAAAGAGCGATGGTAATGGCGGTAGTTTTCAATATATATGATTTCTCCAGTTTGGAAGGGTGAGTGAATACGAGTTGATTACTTTTTTATCTTCTACCTGAAGTGAGGCGGTCTTGAACAGGGTATGTGAAGCCTAAGGGTACTCATATGTAAAGCAGCGAAGTAGATATATACCGAGGGTAGCGAAACAGGGTTAATGGGATGGAGCGGGCAGTTCGAATGCAATAGTAAGCTAAGGAGATGGTGGTGGTGGTAGTGGTTTTTTTATTAAAATAATAGTAAAAAGGAAGGAACAGATTTTTGCTAGCCCCGGCATCTGCCATCGATACTGAAGCACCTGAGCTGGGGCAGCGGAAGTAAAGGATAGCAGGCAGAATGGAGAAATGAAATGAAAGAGGTGAGGGGACAGGAAGAGAGGATAGGGGGAGAAGTAATATATGTACAAACTATTTACACAATAAGAAATGTGTCCAGGTTGTGCGCGTGATCAGTTCATTTTAGAGGAATTAAATCACACACGCGCACTGCACTGCGCACTGCAAGGTAGAACTCGCGGAGCGTTCGGTCACTGCGTGTAACTACCTGACGGAGAACAGACGGGACGTCAAGCCCGTGTGTTCTAGGAATGTACAGAGGCTCGCCAAAGTTCACTCACGAGTGCGTGCAGTGCCCTGCGGCCACAATAGCGTCTTCAGCGAGTCTGGTAGTATGCCCAGCGCCCTATAGACCGCGAGCATATCGCGACGAGCATCGGCGAACGCGTCACAGTGAAGGAGCAGGTGTTCTAGTGTTTCCACTGCACTGCATCCGTCACACACATCACTCGTCGCGATGGCACAGGAGAGGATTAATTGAAAACTGTTCGCTTTGAAGATGTGATTCTTGCAATGCTGACTTAACTCTGCTGATCACGATTACGAGAGACCGACAATAGCTGGGTATCAGTGTTTCAGTTTTTGTATTTATTTGTTTTACGTGTACAACCTCCAAGACCACGCTGGGCGTATTTTCACTGAAGCAAAATATTCCTTTTTGGAACTTGTTGCGCCTAACAGGGTGTCTCTAAACATTTGAAGTTTCTATCGACTGTCGCTGTACCTCTCAAATTGTCCTGTCACGGGCGGTCTTCAAGCAGCGAAGACCTCTTTTTCCTTTTTTTAAATTGCATTTTGGGAAAGGAAATGGCGAGTATCTGTCTCATATATCGTTGGACACCTGAACCGCGCCGTAAGGGTAGGGATAAAGAAGGGAGTGAAGTTTCCTTGATTTGTGCGAGCGCGTCAGCGATCGCCAAAGCGTTCGTTTCAGAGTCACCCGCCGCGGTGGCTCAGTGGTTAGGGCGCTCGACTACTGATCCGGAGTTCCGGGGTTTGAACCCGACCGCGGCGGCTGCGTTTTTATGGAGGAAAAACGCTAAGGCGCTCGTGTGCTCTGCGATGTCAGTGCACGTTAAAGATCACCAGGTGGTCGAAATTATTCCGGAGCCCACCACTACGGCACCTCTTTCTTCCTTTCTTCTTTCACTCCGTCCTTTATCCCTTCACTTAGGGCGCGGTTCAGGTGTCCAACGATATATGAGACAGATACTGTGCCATTTCCTTTCCCCAAAAACCAATTATTATTGAGTTCGCTTGCAATAAGAGGCTCAGAAGAAACAAAAAAAAAATAGACATCAAGGAAAAAGAGTGACCGTTGACAGAACGTGAGCCAGGGATGCTCATTATTAGGATTTCCACAGAAGATGGAAAGTTTCGTGCACTTTTGAACCAGTTTGAGAAACGAGTGGCTCCAAACTTTTCCCAGAGTTGTCTTCGAATGCAAATTCTGCCCTCTCCCCCTCTGTCTGCGATTGGGCCGCACGGGCGGGGGTACCTGGCCAGTAATCTCTCTTTCGCGACGAACCCACTGGCCATGCCGCCAGCGGCGACGTAATTGAAGCCTCCAACGAGCTTCCCATTACCGCCCGTGGCAATAATGCGGCGATCGATGTGCGATCGATGCCAGATTTGCATGCATGCGGCAATGGAGCGGTGGACAGCCGCGCTTGCGGGAGCCTAATTACCTGGCCGACCGGTGGGGACAAGACCACCGCAGGTGTGTCGTCATGGTGGAGTGGACGAGCGCGTCATGGTTCTGTTTTTGCTTTGACGCATCGCGGGCCCCGAAATTGTTCGCGCTGGACGATATTAGCGCTGGCTCGGTCCTACAGTGAGACCGGCGCCGTAATACCCTACGAAACTGAAGAAGCGAGTTACAGCTCCAAAGAGGGGAAATGCGGATCTATTTCACTCGTTCCCGTTGTGCCTCGGCCCAGCGATTCTGTTTTATCGAGTTGATGTATACAGCGAATTTTATATGCGAGAAGATCATGACCCCCATCCATGAAGCAAATTAGACAGTCTAATTACATCTAGCGTTATTGGCAGTCTACCCTGTCCGTTGGTTTTGAGGAAAGGAAAGGTGCACCGACAAAGTGAACCACTTACTGTGCCTTTCCTTTCAGTAAAACTAACGAGGAGACTCACTGATGAACCCGCCGCGGTAGCTGGTTAGGGCGCTCGGCTACTGATCCGGAGTTCCCGGGTTCGAACCCGACCGCGGCGGCTGCGTTTCGATGCAGGCGAAATGCTAAGGCGGCCGTGTACTGTGCGATGTCAGTGCACGTTGAAGATCCCCAGGTGGTCGAAATTATTCCGGAGCCCTGCACTACAGCACCTCTTTCTTCCTTTCTTCTCTCAGTCCCTCATTTATCCCTTCCCTTACGGCGCGGTTCAGGTGTCGGCATATATGTGAGACAGATACTACACCATTTACTCTCCCCCCCCCCTCCCCCGCCTCAAAAAAGAACAATGAATAATAATTGGTTTTTTGGGGAAAGGAAATGGCGCAGTATCTGTCTTCATATATCGTTGGACACCTGAACCGCGCCGTAAGGGAAGGGATAAAGGAGGGAGTGAAAGAAGAAAGGAAGAAATAGGGGCCGTAGTGGAGGGCTCCGGAATAATTTCGACCGCCTGGGGATCTTTAACGTGCACTGGCATCGCACAGCACACGGGCGCCTTAGCGTTTTTCCTCCATAAAAACGCAGCCGCCGCGGTCGGGTTCGAACCCGGGAACTCCGGATCAGTAGTCGAGTGCCCTAACCACTGAGCCACCGCGGCGGGTAAAGAACAATGTTTAATTTTCAATTTTTCCTATTTTTACACTGACAAATTTTCTTTGTGCAAGCTGGAAAAAATTGAAAATTGGAAACTAGTAAGTTTATGCTGCACGAAATGCTAAACCGTATGCCACCATCCCGAACACATTGCGACAAACAGTTGAGCCGTAGAGTTCATATCGGTTCGTAAAGACGTGGAACTGGGGGTACCTAGGTCGCCGGTTCGAATCCCTTCCGCTAGCTAGGTTCTAACTTAACAAAAGTTGAATCTCGTTATAGCAAAACTAAAGGGGGCCGACCATTACTTCTTTATAGCCGTAGATTCGTTATAGCACGTGCTGGCCGAGATTACAATGGGTATTGTCAATAATTCGTTATATCCGATCGTTACAAACCACATCGTTATAAAGAGGTTCGACTGCTATAAGTTGATGCTGCAAAAAAAAAATAAATAAACGCTGAATCTTATGACACCTTCCGGAACAATCTGCGGCAAATGATTGGCCCACAAATTTTACACGCATGTCGGAACTAAGCGGCCCGACTTTGATTCTTGCCAGACAAACACACATATACACCGGATCGACACAGTTCGGTTGAGAGTCATGGTGCTCGGGCATTACGCTACCGCAAATCGAGGACTTAGGAGCCTGGATTGACACGCTCAAGCAGGCCGTGAAGAGTACCACAGAAGAGGTTCCGACGGAGGGGGAGGGCTTTACGGCTGACTCTAGATTGTTACACATGTGGGAAGCACATGCGAGTCTCCTTCGGAGGTGGAGGAAACAAAGGCATAATGGTGTCCTGCGTAGGAAAATGGCCAAGCTAGAACGACAAATCGAAGCCTACACATTGGAGTTGCAGTGTCAACAGTGGGGGTAGATTTGTGACCGGATGAATGGGCAATTCGGATGCAAAAAAAACATGGCAGTTGTTGAGGCACCTTTTAGACCCGGCCGCAACCAAATCTGCGCAAAAGGGGCACATGGCTAGGCTAGTGCATCGGTATCAAGGCATGATTGGGGAATTCATACATGAACTCCGAAGTCGTTACATAAACAGAGAGGCGGGCGGTTGCTTGCCGGATTACTCGGGAGAGGAAAACCTTGAATTGGATGCACACTTTACGGTGGCGGAAGTGGAGTTTGCAATGGGCCAGCTTCGTACCACGTCAGCAGCGGGTCCGGACGGGGTTACTAATAAAATGCTGAGGAACCTGGATTTCAAGTCAGTGGGGGCACTCACAAATTTGATGAATAAATATTGGGCGGCCGGGGAGATTCCGCCAGAGTGGAAACATGCTAGGATTACATTTATTCCTAAACCAGGGAAGAAGCTCTGCATTGAGAATCTGCGTCCCATCTCGCTAACGTCGTGCTTGGCCAAATTGATGGAGCACGTGGTCTTGAACAGGCTTCAGGGTTATGTAGTGGACAATGAGTTGATACCTGAAACAATGATTGGCTTCAGGGCTAATTTATCGACGCAGGACGTCATGTTACAGCTCAAAAAAGACGTGGTTGATCCTGGGTACGGCACGGGCACCAAGGCTATCTTGGGGCTCGACCTCACTAAGGCCTTTGACAATGTTACCCATGAGGCAATATTGAGGAACCTATCAGACATAGGACCGGGGGGTAGAACCTTCCGGTACATCAGATCGTTTCTGGAGGGTAGGACTGCGGAGATTGTAGTCTGAGAAATGAAATCGGATCCCTTCCCATTGGGGGGCAGGGGGACACCGCAAGGGTCGGTATTATCGCCCTTCCTATTTAATCTCGCCTTGATCAAGATACCACCCAGGCTGCAAGGGATATCGGGACTTAAACATACATTTTATGCGGATGACATTACTCTATGGGTAACAAGAGGCAGTGACGCACAGTTGGAAGAAACTCTACAACAGGCGGTGGATATTGTGGAGGAGCTAGCAGGGGAAGCAGGACTCTCGTGCTCTCAGCCCAAGTCCGAGCTTTTTGTTCTGAGGGATAAACCAAGAGGGATACATGCGAGGCACTATACGCCGCCACCACCTTTAGAGGTGAAAGGGGGGGGAGTACCGGTCGCTGAGGTCCAAACGATCAGGATCCTGGGTATGTATCTGCAGACTAACAGGAAGAATAGCGAGTCCTTGCAAAGGCTTAAAAATACGGTCAATGCTACCGTGCGGCTAATCAGGAGAATCGCCAATCGTAAGAGAGGTGTTAAGGAAAAAGACTTGTGTAAGCTAGTGCAGGCATTTGTGCTCAGTAGAATAGTGTATGCGACGCCTTATTTGAAGTTGGACGCGGCGGAAAAAGGAAAGGTGGAGGCTATGATTAGGCAGGCGTATAAAGCGGCCCTTGGGTTGCCTCAAAATGCGTCTACCGAAAGGCTGCTGGGATTAGGGGTGCACAACACCCTAGAAGAACTACGGGAGGCGCACTTGGTGATGCAGCTCGGTAGGCTTTCAAAAACAAAAGCAGGAAGGGACATATTGGAAAGGATCGGCATTGGAGTTGACGTTCCAGCCGGTGACACGAAAATTCAGATGAGGCGGGAAATGCACAAGGGCTTGTACATAAAACCTTTGCCCAAGAACATGCATCCAATACATCATGAGGACCGCAGGAAGGCAAGAGCCAAAGCTTTACATGCTAAGTACGGGAAGTACAACGGGGCAGTCTATGTAGATGTCGCCGAGTATAAGGACAAAGATGCATTTGCAATTGCGGTGGTGGACGGGCGAGGACGCTTGATCGCCTCTGGATCAGTCAAAACCCGCTCCCCAGAAACTGCAGAGGAAGCGGCGATAGCACTAGCTATGACTAGTAGTAATGCTGACCTGATCTTCAGCGATTCAAAAACAGCCATCCGAAATTTGGCGAGGGGCAGAATATCTGTCACAGCGGCGCGGTTGCTGAATCGGGCCACGGAGCGAGGGATCACGGAGACGGAAATTGTCTGGGTACCTGCACACTCTGGGAACCCTGGGAACGAGACGGCTCACATGAATGCTCGAGGTTTCGTCAGCCGAGTAGGTGAGCTGGACGTCCCGGGAAGGTCCACGAGAGATGGGCTGGTATCCTTTCATGACATTACTAATCATTTCAGACTTGAGCGGAGGATTTACCCACCCCCGGACAAGCAATTGGTGAAGGCGCAGGAATGCGTCTGGCGACGATTGCAGACTAGATGTTTCTTCAACCCATACGTATTGAGCAAAATCTACCCGGACATTCAGCCGGAGTGCAAATGGTGTCACGAATTGGCAACCTATGACCACATATTATGGAGCTGTAGCATAGCAACGCCACCGGCGGACATTATGCGTGATCCTTCCCTCGAGCAGTGGGAGGCCGTGTTGGCCAGCTCAGACCCGGTCGTCCAGACCAGGGCCGTGGAGTGGGCCACCCAGGTCGCCGTCAGCCATGGGTTGATGGCCATCTGACACGGAATCGTCCACACATGCTCTCTGACGAAAATAAAGTTTTTCCATCCATCCATCCATGCCAGACAAACACACATATACACCGGATCGACACAGTTCGGTTGAGAGTCATGGTGCTCGGGCATTACGCTACCGCATGTTATTGTTATTTAACCACCTCGGTTACCATGGCAACCACTTAGAGGCCGCCATCTTGGATGCTAATCATAAAACCAGCATAACTGGGAGGCTCGAAACACGACCAGTGGAGATAACGCTCTAGATGACCGAGCCGGGACCCGCATATACCATTGTAACGTCACCGTATTCCACAGTCGCAGTGAGTGAGGTTATTGTGATTCATTAGAATTTAAGAACTTCTCGCACGAACTTCTCACGCGAGGCGAAACAACATCCACCAACGAACTGAGCACGTCGCACCGAGTAAGCCTGCTATTGCCATGTGACGCCATCTGACAAAACACGTGATAAAGGCAGCATTTTGTTCCCCGTTTTTCGAAGTATTCTTTCCCGCGTTTATAAGAACGCTCTCACAACTTGCGCAGTGACGTTTCATTCCATTATGCACTTAAACATTTAAGCCTAATTCTTTATACAGTTCGTTGAGAACTTCGACTGTAGGTTATAGGTGGTTGCAAAGATAAGGCGATCTTGCATCTCAGGCATTTTCCTCTTTCCACTTCCTCCATCTGTTGTCAAAAGGAGACGGTTACCCGCCCCGGTGGCTGAGTGGTTAAGGCGCTCATCTGCTGAGCCGGAGTACCCGGGTTCGAATCTGACCGCGGAAGTCGCGTTTCAGTGGAGGCGAAACTCAACTGAGGGCACTTCAGTCTGCTTACGTGGAGGAACGCGAAAGCATTTGTTTTGAGGAAAGGAAACTTTTTTGGGGAAAGGAAAGGGCGCAGTAGCTCTCAGATCTCGACGTCTCGGTGGACACCTCAAACCCGCGAAAGCATGACGTCTGGCTCTGGGAAGGTCAAATTTAGCGTCACGCGAAGAGCGGCTTTACCTAGCATAGTGAAGCGAAACGCTACGACCCACTACCACCCAGGTGGTCGAAATTTCCGGAGCACTTTACTACGGCGTCCCTCATACCCCGAGTCCTCTGGGACATTAAACCCCCCTAAACCAAACCATAAACTTTTCTTCATTCATGTAGCGCCGCCACTTTCACTCCCACCCTCATGGCGCAATTGAGGTGTCCAACGAGAATTAAGATGGTTAGTGCCTCATTAATCAAAAACGACACACACACACACACACACACACACACACACACACACACACACACACACACACACACACACACACACACACACACACACACACACACACACACACACACACACACACACACACACACACACACACACACACACACACACACACACACACACACACACACACACACACACACACACACACACACACACACACACACACACACACACACACACACACACACACACACACACACACACACACACACACACACACACACACACACACACACACACACACACACACACACACACACACACACACACACACACACGCGGGCACACGCGCCTCTGTTTTCTTGGTAATGGGACTAATGCTTTCGCATTAAAAGTATGTCAATGACTTTACCTTGGCTCACGTCAATGGTTGAAATCCACACTGAAGCAACGGGGCCTGCAGTCAAACAATCAACGAACAGAAACACGAACGGAGCCTCTAATCTTCGTTTCCCGCGCCATATATTTAAATGACTGCAGGTAAGAAAGAGCCTATGTCCTGTAGCCAGGGTACGCCGAACGCCTCTATTATGCAGCGCGCGGAGCGTGGCATGGCAGGTAGATGATAAGCGACGAAGACCTACAATGAGCCCAAGCTCAAGCTGCCGCTGCGTTCGAATCTTTCGGTTTGCAGAGAATTACCAATCGTCGCCGATCAAGAGAGGGAGAAACTGAGTCTCGGAAACACGCCGTTCTTAGCTCTAAGCGACAGCCATTATGACGCCGTCCCTTTGGAACGAGGAAGGCGCAGGCGAGCTGACAAAGGGAATGCAGGGGAGATAGAGAGATAAAGAGCGCGAGAGAGAAAGAGAGAGAGAGAGAGAGAGTCAGATGAATGATGGAGCGAGCGCAAGTGTTCCTGCGGTCCGGCAGATCGAATTAGGCGGCCCGCAGCCGCTATCTCGCCGACTAAAGTAAAAATCTGCGAACGTTAAAAAATATACCAAGTAGATAGTCCGCAATGGACAAAAGTATCATCCGCTGCCATTGCTGCTTAGCGACGTTCGTTGCCTTAATATACGTAGTATAGCGCATTCTTTTGTGAAATGTAGCATACTATCCCACTTTTGCTCGAGTGCGTGGCTCTTCTGCGGGAACCCAGTTATTGTGACCGGGCGACGACTTTAATTTCGAAGCAGGCTGTTTGTTCGGCCGAGTGAAGTGAGTACTCGGTTCCTAATCTTGTTTCGTGATGGGAGCTACTGCGCAGTAAACGGACGAACTGTGTGCCTGATTAGCATGCGCGCCGGTTTCTGCATGAGCGTGTTTCTCCTGATAAGCGGAGTAGCTGCCCTGTTGGGAATTTCATAGCGTAAGCTCTACCCCTCTCACGCAAAAGCTCAAGGTCATGTCACTCCAAAGAACGACCTTCAAGCGGTGCATCGGTGGTGTAGCTGTGACGTCATACCATGTGACTCGCCGGGCCTCTGCGCAGCTTTGGCGCGTGGGGCCGGCAGTGTTTGCTCGCCTTCGCAACTGCGTTGAACATAAAGGGGAGCTTATTGACACACTAAAACCAAATCTACACAACCAAAACCTGTCTGTACATGACCACAACGAGTGCAACAAGCTAATAACCTAACATCGGGTGATCACAAAAAGGTACACAGTACATATTTAACATAAGTTGTGTTAAAATGGCGCGGCACTGTACAAAGCGTTGAAAAACGTGATTCAAGGCTCACCTTGCAGTTGCGCTGAACCACATGACTCGCCGTTCATTTTATAACAAAAATCGCGAAGCTCCATTAATTTCAAGCATCAACCAAGTCATAGACATGCAATAAAGTTAAACCACAGCAAACATTGTCTGACCATGCTTATTCGAGGCTCCGCTCTGTAAAATAGGTTCGTAATAATAATAATAATAATAATAATAATAATAATAATAATAATAATAATAATAATAATAATAATAATAATAATTGGTTTTTGTGGAAAGGAAATGGCACAGTATCTGTCTCATATATCGGCGGACACCTGAACCGCGCCGTAAGGGAAGGGATAAAGGAGGGAGTGAAAGAAGAAACGAAGAAAGGGGTGCCGCAGTGGAGGGCTCCGGAATAATTTTGACCACCTGGGGATCTTTTACGTGCATTGACATCGCACAGCACATGGTCGCTTTAGTGTTTGGCCTCCATAAAAACGCAGCCGCCGCGGTCGGGTTCGAACCCGGGAAATCCGGATCAGTAGCCGAGCGCCCTAACCTAAACTAAGTTCAGCCGAATTGAAACCCAGCCAATTTTTTTATTCCTCCGTTCAGGGCGTCGTCAGTTGGTCCGACGGTGCCTCCCGCCGACAGTTTTTACGTACCTGATGTGTATATACGGCGCGCGCATTTGCTTATTATGCTGCGTTTGGAGCATTCGTGTGTTTGAAAACACGAAAATCAATTAAATAGAACTCATATCTTCCCTTTTTTTTCGATGAAACATCTTTTTTCGATACAGGTTCGCAAGCACGCCGCATATCAACATACACTGTTAAGTGGGTTGCCAGCACTCCACTGCCAAAGGAGCAATCGAATCCGTGACCTTTCTTTGATCATTCGAGCAAACCCGGCAGTGCCGCAGTGGTTTCACAGAACGAACGCACGGATGCACTCCTCTACTCACCTATAGCTAGACCCTGTCTCCCGCCTACCTTCCTTGTCCTCCGGGACTAACGAAGGTTTGATGGTTTAGAACGCCTGTTGCGTCGCAGAGTGTGCTTGCTCGGCATGCTGGAGCAAATATGGTGTGGGTGCGGAGCTGCCCCAGTACGAAACCAGTGCAACTCCGCAGTGGAACACGCTCAAGAATGCTCTGCAAACGCGTGCGTACACCGCTGTTCGCAGAGGAAGTTCTCCGTCATTCATTCATTCATTCATTCATTCATTCATTCATTCATTCATTCATTCATTCATTCATTCATTCATTCGTTCGTTCATTCAAAAGGCGGGGCGGCACTGTAAAGCTCCTTTTGAACTTTAGTCAGGTTAAATCATCGCACATATTGTACGGGTGCCGAACCTACACCGTTGTAAACAAAGGTACGGAGCTTGCGATTTTAAGCAGAGAGTACTAAGCACTTCATTCTGTGCGCGCATTATTGCCAAATATTCTTCGCGCCGGTTGTTACCGTTTTATGTCTCGACACGAGAAACCAGTTACAAGAACCGCGTTATTAAATCCAAACCAGCAAAAACTAATTTGTAAAGGCTCAAAAGAAATGCTCCGTTGAAAGGAGGCGTCGTTCGGGCTCGCTAATCACTTCTTGGTAGCATTGCGGCGGCAAGAGGAACAGTCGAACTCATTACACCTCCCCAACAACTTGTCATCGCGGAAATAGATAAATAAAATAATCAGCGCATAATGTTGTCCCTTCTCAGTGAAAGCCTGTCGCTGCCAAAAGTTCCAGCCTCGTTTTCGAAGGACACGCAGGAAGAGAACCCCTCGAAATATCGCGCCTTCTAAGCGAGCGGAGGTTCACGCCACATTTGCTGGCTGTATCAGAGTTCACGGGCAATCTACCCGCGGGGAGGAGCGAACGCAGCAACAAAAAAAAGATCCAAAAGCTCCTATTTCTTCCTTATTACATTCCCACTTTCATTAGCGAGGTAGCCAGAGGCACCGCTATCACTGACTTCGCTTTTTTTTCTTCGTGGGGGGTGCTCCTAAACACGCCAGCTCGCCTTTCCCTACGTTCCTCTACACTCATGTGGGGTCCTCTGCCCTCGGGAAGAAAGTGGAGAGAGTGAAAATAGAAAGGGAAGGTGGTCAAGCAACGGGAGCACAAACAGCAAAACGTGTAGTGTTTCTCGTAGGGTCTGCTTCATTTCCTCCCCATCTCAGTTGAGGAGGTAAAAAAAGGGGAAATAAAAGGGATAAAATAGGGAGTTAGGGAAATGTATAGAGGAGAGAAAACACGAATCAGGACTCACTCAGGTGCGCCCGGAAACTAACAAAAAAAAAGAGCGAACGAAAGAATCAACAAAATGAAACTCATCGCAAGGCCAGACTCACCGCACAAATTCCCATATGAGGGCGCTGGTGGCGGGGGACTTCAGTTCGCCTGCATATAAGCGGGGAGGTGGAACTGAACTGCACAAGAGGGAGGAAGAGGAGTCGAAGGGAGAGGGGGTGCCTGTATAATGCACGGGTCTGTCGTTCGACCATGGCCAAACACGTGGTTACCTTGACGCAAACGCCGGTTTACGGATGTATGCGCAGGCGTCCCTTTCGCGAGCGTTAAGCACACGCGCACACATGGAGGCACCGAGTGCGCAAACAGAAAGCAGAAAGGATAGTTCGGGAACAGCAGTTCTGGCACGAAAATTTAGCCCGGCCAGCCTGACAAAGAGAAAATAAAAAAGGGGAACCGGTGCGGAGGTTCATTTACGAAGCTATCTCCATTCACACGCGCAATTCGTCCCGACAGGACGGCTAAAAAATAAATGAAGAAAAACAGGAGAGAGAGAAAATGACACTCTGGCGCGGTGGTGGAAATCCCATCTCCTCCACAGGCGAGCTTTCTTTCCCTACATGCACGCGTTTCCCTTTTTCATTTTCCCTTTTTTCCCGGCCTAGCATCCGCACTCTTCCCGGGTCCCTTCCCTACAAGGTCGGGCTCTCAGTGCGCATGCCGCCCGGTCAGCGTTGCGGTAGTGGGAAGATAGAAAAACCAGTGGGAAAAAGGAAGATGAAGAAGAGACTAGAGGGAAATGTAATGCTAGAGCCGGAGCCCGAGATCCGAAATTATAGCCTAATTTTGGAGGCCGCGGGAACTTACGCGAGTGGTGGTGACCTGAGGTGGGATATAGGGACCATGCCTTCTTGCAGGAACCTTTCTTGTACATCGCGTGGGGATGTGCGTGGTTTTTTTTTTTTTTTGCTCCTAGAAAAATGGATGACGAGCCGAAATCAAGGCGAAATGAGACAGTTTCAGGATAGAGAAGGCAAAGAAAATAAAAATAAAAAGAGAGGAAATGAAGAAAGAACGGAGAATAAGGAATGAGACCCAGGGAGAATGAGTTTCAAGTCCATCGCGGCATGAAGACGGGCAGTCTCGTTAGGGTCAAGGGCAGAGCGCATTAGGTCTCGTGCTGGTGATCTCATGCATGCATATCTAGCACGAAGAGGAAAAGAAATGAGAGGGATTTGGAAACAGGCAATCTAGGACTTCCGCTTATTCGGTGGGGGATACTTTCGGTGTCACTTGAGACTCGAACGACTTATTTTTGAGTACCGTGCGCGTGTATACCGATGTGCAGTTCCGACCAAAATTTCCCACTTGGTATGGTTTCGCTGTTCCGGCTTCTAATACAAGGGAATTTATGCAGCTTTGAAGTTCCAAATACTGTAGGATTAAGTAAAATTCATCGTTTGCATTTTCGATGCTTTATAGCTCCAAGGGTGCTGTAACTTCATCAACGCACTTGTGAACACCACTGCCCCGATGGCCCGAAGACTTCTGAGAACGTCCGTGCTTAGAAGAGCTAACTGATGGGCCGGTTGGTTTTTCTGCCATTATAATCATCTTTTAGCGCGAAAGAGACACCAGAGAAAAGAAAGGAGAGCACACAAGACGGAATACGATGTTTCGTGAGGAGCGTTCCTTTCTTGTGTGTGGTGCGTGTTTTGCGCTAAATGAGATGATTATGGTGTCTCCGCTTACATGACCATATGCCACCTGCGGTCAGCATAAACTGAAACGCGAGAGCGATATGTTGCCACGCCGCGATCCCATCAGGTAGGCTAGCGGACGAAGCCTTTTTAGGGAACCGTCTATTTGGCGGTGGCACTGCCCACAAAGGGAGGAATTCAGCGGCGGCGATGACAGTTGCATACGAGCTGATATGACACGAGTGTCACGATACATAACACGTCGGAACCAAATAGCCGAAGCTGTCGGCCTGGCACTGTTAAAATACTCGTAATATTCACATATACTATGGGGGGAAACCCCAAGGTGAAATAAATTTCACTTTGGAAGTAATTACTCATTAACTTCTTTGTCAATATGCCTGCGCTATGTGGCTACTAATCAGTATTTACTCCCTGTGTTATAACATTACTAAAAACTTTGTAGACTCAAGTCGTGCATCTTCGGGAACAGTCCCGAACATTTCAATACTTCCCGCACGTGCACATGATACCCTCGCGAACAATGCGGTCGCTTCTAGCGAGCATAAATAAGCGAGACATAATTTGCTTCAAGTGTCCAACGTGATACAATATGGTTGCGCGCAGCCGGCTGCAAAGAAAGACAGCAGATCGAAAAAAATTAACATGAAATTTTTTTCTCAAAAGTGTAGGAACTTCAGCACACACACCACGGGATGAACAACAGGAAAGCCCACACACAGGCGCCTGTATTAGGTCTCGTCCTGCGTGTGAGCTGAAGTTCCAATCATTGCAGAAACAACTAGAGTCGGACACAAGTCAAGAAAAAAGAAAAAAGCGGCTTTTCCCCGTCAAGAAGCGCCCTTCCAGCCAATGGCGTCTGATGAACCTGCTAGGGAGTGGCAGATGAAAGGGGATAGTCCCCTTCCTGCATTGCAGGGGAAGTTTCCTTCCTTATTGTCACGCCACTCCCTGCATCGCTAGCAGGTTCATGAGACTTGACCGACGCCATTTGCTGGAAGGGGGCATTGACGGGGAAAAGCCGCTTTTTTCTTAACTTGTGTCCGACTATAGCCCAAACCACCACGCTTCTAATGTATCAAAAGATGCACAATTTGCGATCGCAGTGGCTATCTTGTGCGGGTAAATGTAGCAGATTCCTGTTCTGCGATACTTCCACTACCCGCCGCGGTGGCTAAGTGGTTAGGGCGCTCGACTACTGATCCGGAGTTCCCGGGTTCAAACCCGACCGCGGCGGCTGCGTTTTTATGGAGGAAAAAACGCTAAGGCGCCCGTGTGCTGTGCGATGTCAGTGCACGTTAAAGATCCCCAGGTGGTCGAAATTATTCCGGAGCCCTCCACTACGGCACCTCTCTCTTCCTTTCTTCTTTCACTCCCTCCCTTATTCCTTCCCTTACGCTGTGGTTCAGGTGTCCAACGATATATGGGACAGATACTGCGCCATTTCCTTTCCCCCAAAACCAATTATATTATTATTATATTTCCACGCAAGCGCAAAAAAATAAACATGCAATTCTAGGAAAAGTAATGAAAAAAACTTGCAGGTGGTACAAGGTAAGAGCTGAGTGATTGCAAGAGACTACAGTCTGTACAGTGCGCTCCACGTTTGCCACTTCCGTTTTTAATTTGGGCTGGGAGTGACGGGATTTTTCAATCTAGTAGCTGCGGGTTTCAATCAGGGGTTGAACTATGCGCCGATTCGTAACAACTGGTTGCAGTCGGATATCGCTTTCGCGTTCTTGGTGAGTTTAAACTCGCAGAAGCCGAGATTGGCGATGGTATTTCGTGGCAGAGATTTCACAACTACTATAATCGCCACTCTTGCCTTTTAACTACGCAAAAAACTATGAGCGTCTGTACACGGAGGGGCTTGCGCGGCAGCCGAGGAGAAGGTCGATTGCTCTGTCTTCGAAACAGTAAACAACAGCTGGGCCGCCACAGTGTTAACGTGCACTTTTTCCCTTTCGCTTCGCAACTCTTGCGCAGCTCAGTTTTCCAATCATCGAAGCGTTCTTCCCGCAAAGTTTGGAATTCTCTCCGATTTCCAGATTCACTGTATCTCAGAAATTCTTGTTATTTGTGAAGCGTATTGCTCTAAATATAGACCAAAAAAAAAGTAGAGTTGCTGTCTCATATAGCGCGCAGCGTGCAGTTTTCGGATGCTATATCAAATCACGTAGAATAGTTTCTATAATGAGCCAGGAAGAAACAAACACTCCGGTTTCGGTATTTAACGAAAAGGAGGAGAATCAGGGATGGAGCGGGAACCATCCCTCACTCGATGGATAATAATAATAATAATAATAATAATAATAATAATAATAATAATAATAATAATAATTGGTTTTTGCGGAAAGGAAATGGCGCAGTATCTGTCTCATATATCTTTGGACACCTGAACCGCACCGTAAGGGAAGGGGCAAAGGAGGGAGTGAAAGAAGAAAGGAAGAAAGAGGTGCCGTAGTGGACGGCTCCGGAATAATTTCTACCACCTGCGGACCTTTAACGGGCACTGACGTCGCACAGCACACTCGACGGATACCCTTAATCGAGCCGCGAGTGCAAGGTTGAAGGGATGGAAAATGGGAACATAAAGAAGTACAGGTTAATAAAAGAACTACAGCCAAACCGCACTGCGCATTTCGCAGTGTCATGGGTAATGACGTCACTGCGCGTGCAGCTAAGTTTCCACGGCGGAGCGCCTCGTATCTCAGCCCGTGTACTTGATTACGAAGTGTGGTCAAAGATCTCTCTCTAGATGATCGGAAATTTGGGAATACGATTATCTCGGGACAGTTTAAGAGATGCTTAGTTCTCTGCCAACCTCTGGGAGGCTTTGCATCCAACCTTGTGGTCGATCACTCCAGACTCAGCATATCCAGGATTCACTCGGAGCGGAGGGGACTGCACAAGCGTCTATATACACATGTTTGAAATGGAGAGTTTATTCTCTCCCTGTCTTAATGGCGGCTACGCGCATGAGCACGTGACTCCTTGAACTCGCATCGCGAGTGTAGATTCAGGTCTGCATACTACTCTGGTGGTGGTGGAAATTTTATTAGACACAGGGGAGTTTAGGACACGCAAGTGCTTGGGCCCCCGTACGGCCTCACTGCGTATTAGGGGTGTGTATTAGGGGATGCACGCATCAATGCGTATTAGGGTTGTGTGTGTAAACAGTACTGTTTCCACACCGAACTGAACAAGAATAGCGTAGATTCGCTACCGAATACAGTATACGAATATAGTTTAGCTAGAAACCGAATCAATACGAGTCGAATAGTGGGAGAACCGAATGGAATAGGAATCGAATAATTTCACGGATATTCCCTACTTGTGCGAATATTCAAACCCGCCGCGGTGTCTCAGTGAAAGTTAGGGCGCTCGGCTACTGATCCGGAATTCCCGGGTTCGAAGCCGACCACGGCGGCCGCGTTTCGATGTAGGCGAAACGCTGTTGTTGTTGTTGCCTGAAAAGATGATGGCACATACCCACGGTGGGGGATTGGCCAGGGTTAAGGCGCCCGTGTGCTGTGCGATGTCAGTGCACGTTAAAGATCCCCAGGTGGTCGAAATTATTCCGGAGCCCTCCACTACGGCACCTAATTTTTTCTTTGTTCTCTCGTTCCCTCATTTATCCCTTCCCTTACGGCGCGGTTCAGGTGTCCACCGATATGTGAGACAGACACTGCGCAATTTCCTTTCCCCCAAAACCAATTTTCATTTCATTTTTTTTCGTATTCAACGAGAAATCGTGCGAAACAGTGACTCAGCCCTATTTCTTATGCAGTTATCGAAAGAGGGTGGCTTAGTGGTTAGGGCGCTCGGCTACTGATCCGGAGTTCCCGGGTTCGAACCCGACCGCGGCGGCTGCGTTTTTATAGAGGCAAAACGCTAAGGCGCCCGTGTGCTGCGCGGTTTCAGTGCACGTTAAAGATCCCCAGGTGGTCGAAATTATTCCGGAGCCCTCCACTACGGCACCTCCTCTTCCTTTCTTCTTTCAATCCCTCCTTTATCCCTTCCCTTACGGCGCGGTTCGGGTGTCCAACGATATATGAGACAGATACTGCGCCATTTCCTTTCCCCCAAAACCAATTATTATTAATATTAACACTGATCATAATTAGGGGGTTGCAACACGAAGCCAGTACGTGAGTTCTGTCATCGTCAAGTTATAGAAAAAGTACGTTTTCCGGCTGATGGCGGACGAGAATACGCTAGCGCCACATCTCAGTGTATGAGACGGGCGAGAGCTAATGTACGAGGCATGGCCTCCGAGACCGGGCATCAAGGACGGGTGTGACGACTACGAACACAGCCACGCGAATGGACCGCACCGTGGCGCTGAACCTTCCATCCCACGCATACTGATCAAGGCAGCATGGTAACGTGGTGTGTGTGCTCCCTGCTTTTGGAATAGTGATGGAAGAAAAATATGGCGGACTTTATTCGAACTTTGCGTCAATTATTCGCAAAGTATTCGAAAACTTGAGAACCCTATTCGATTCGTTTCGAATAATTTTGCACATGCACTATTTGAGTCGTTCGACGAATCGAATAGAACAATATACAATTTGTTGTTCGACAATTTCGAATATTCGCGCACTCCTAGCTGTGGTGCTGCCTTGCAAGGTAGTTGACATATCTGATTTTTTCCTCTCGCAGGTGCAGCGGTTGCAAGCGGCATTTCCAGCCATTCTGAGTAACAGTGACCACTCGGGACACACCCCTGGTAAGAACTGTTTCTCGTCCCTTTTGGCTCTCGAGTTAAGTTGACTTTGTGCCGGTTTTCATCTGCACTTTGGATGACCTCGTACTTGCATCGCTCCGGTTCTCATAACAGCGTTTGTTGTTTTATTCGGCGTGCGAGGCCCGTCAGACTGATCTGTACTGCTGTGCAGCGGAGTTAAGCCTACCGTAAGTCTTTGCACGCTTCCTTTTTCCTCGAACCTATAAGCCTAGTAAGAAACTATTGCATTCAAATGACGATGGGAACCTTCTTTTGTACACTGAAGAAAAAGTGCGGCAGGCCGCACTCTTGAATGAGACAGAAGATTTAACATGAAAAGACCTGTACAAGTGGCAACAGTTGGAACTGAAAGCTTTGCCAATGCTGTCTACAGTCATGTTACATGCGAGGAAAAATTTTATTCGTGATCCTGAGAACGGGAAGTGCAACGCCAAAGCCTTGGGAAAATGGCGTTTGTGTCTGAAAGCTTCATTGGTGCTGTCCCCAATACTTTAAAATCTATTTTTTTTTTCACGCGTAGCGAACTTTAAAAGCTCGAACAAAAGCTGAAGCTTGCAGGCAAGCTTCGGCAAGAACGGCACAGACAGACCTTTCCAGAAAGACTTCAGGCTATATATTACGTGCTTTCTCCACCCAAACCATGTTGCAAGAAATGATTCCATTATCAGCCTTGGAGTAATGGTTGACGGCCAATTTTGTACATTAAATTTCGAACAAGGGACAGTACCTGGTCGAGCTTTTTGTTCTTGTGCTGACATTTATAAAGGACATGATCCAAAATTTAAAGCAGATGTTCGTATTCGGAGCACGCGTCTGTGTTAAGTGAGATATGTCGCCAGCTACGACTTGCCGCATAGGCGGTGGAAAAAAGTTAAAAATAACTGGCACTACAGTTGAACGTCGTTATAACGAACTCGAAGGGGCCCGGAGATTACTTCTTTATAGCCGTAACTTTGTCATAGCCAGTGTTGACCGAGCTTCCAAGGGGAGTCGTCATTCCTTCGTTGGATCCATTATTTCGTTATAAACCGTTTCGTTATAGCGAGCTTCGACTGTACCTGTCTGAAAATCGCACAGAACCACTCAAAATACCCCCGTTGCGACAGAGACTGATCGAATCCGTGCACTTTTGTAACCATGCGTAAAAAGAAAGTGAACACGCGGCGATGTGTTCGTTTTGTGCTCTCACTGTCGCTCATCACGCTTTTTATCCCGCGTGAACTGGTCGAGTAGTTGGTTATCTTAAGTCCCAACTCTCGCATCCGGTTCGTACGAACAACGCTGGCCGTTCCGTCGTCGCCAATCAACGTAGTTTTGTTGAAATCATGGAAAAAAGAAAAGGTGGCGGGACACGAACGTTAAAAACTGTAATTTCAATGAAGACGCGCAGAAGCGCCCGGGCCCGGGCCGGTGAGTGGCGTTCCAATCTGCATTTGAATGCGCGCCTCTATTATGCGCGCAGAGGATTGGCGCAAGCAGCGTCCGCGCTCTTAGGAAAGGCGCGGCGTCGTGCCCACAGTGCACACACAAGGGACGCGTCATTGGGGATGCTAATGCTGTCGCCACAGTGCCTGGAGCTCGAAGCGCGGTGGAACGTTTCAGTAGACGTTTCTTTTAAACAGCTTCTATCGCCATCAGCCTTATTTATTTTTGTTTCTCTAAAATTCCGCGGAGGCAGAATTGAACAGCGCACACTTTTGGGCACAAGCGACGCTTTTTGCACAGCGGTGTGGAAATACTTCAGAGTACAAGCCTACTTGTGAATCACGCATTGATTTGCTCTTGTTTGCATGTGGTCCAAAGTAATAATAATAATAATTGGTTTTGGGGGAAAGGAAATGGCGCAGTATCTGTCTCATGTATCATTGGACACCTGAACCGCGCCGTAAGGGAAGAGATAAAGGATCCCTGGGAGAGAAAGAAGAAAGGAAGCAAGAGGTGCCGTAGTAGAGGGCTCCGGAATAATTTCGACCACCTGGGGGTCTTTAACGAGCACTGACATCGCACAGCACACGGGCGCCTTAGCGTTTTTCCTCCATCGAAACGTACCCGCCGCGGTCGGGTTCGAACCCGGTAACTCCGGATCAGTAGCCCAGCGCCCTAACCACTGAGCCACCGCGGCGGGTTGTCTTCGAAAGGCTCCAACAAGATGGGGAAGTCAGTTCTTTTCTGTATTTCTACTGTATGCATCTAGTTTTGATTGGCAGAGGAAAAAGAAAGTGACTGTCATGAAACATTGAAAGGGCAGGCATGTGACTGTCGCGTCATCAGCTGCCACACTGCTGCCCGCAATCCATGAATGATATAGTTGAACAAACATCTCCTCAAAACAGTGTCTGTGTTGACGGCAACATAATCGATAGCGAACAGTCACACTACCACACAGCTTTAATGTTAATCGTATAATAAGCCTTTTGGATAAACATTGCTATAAATGCAATAAGCTTAACACACGTGCTGTCGAAGAAAGAGCAATGTGAACAAGATCGCATGGGAATGTTAGGACATTGCTCAGGACACGCAGGGTTACAAACGCAGGTACTCCCAATAATTTTAGATGTCACAATGGACCTTGCCACTTGGACGATGAGTGCAGATGCCACATAATAAAATCTGGTTCCTTTCTACCTACCTACCTATACCTACTTTAGATGCAGCGTGCATCGTTTTCTGTCGCATTCCAAGCATTAGCACACAGTGTCGTTATTTCCGGACCTCTGTGTGCCGACTGCCGCTAAGCCCAGCGTGCCCTGAAGTCTCGCATAATACTACTACTACTACTACTACTACTACTACTACTACTACTACTACTACTACTACTACTACTACTACTACTACTACTACTACTACTAATAATAATAATAATAATAATAATAATAATAATAATAATAGGTTTTTGCGGAAAGGAAATGGCGCAGTATCTGTCTCATATATCGTTGGACACCTGAACCGCGCCGTAAGGGAAGGGATAAAGGAGGGAGTGAAAGAAGAAAGGAAGAAGAGGTGCCGTAGTGGAGGGCTCCGGAATAATTTCGACCACCTGGGGATCTTTAACGTGCACTGACATCGCACAGCACACGGGCGCCTTAGCGTTTTTCCTCCATAAAAACGCAGCCGCCGCGGTCGGGCTCGGACCCGGGAACTCCGGATCAGTAGTCGAGCGCCCTAACCACTGAGCCACCGCGGCGGGGCTAAAAGGATTATGGGTTTTAAGTCATTCTAACTAGGTCTCCGGTTTCTTTTTGCTGTTAAAACTTCACGGCACTCCCTACAGCTCGCTCCCAAGTACAAGGCCTCTCGGGAGTCCAGGGGCAGCGTCAGCGTTCGGGATTATTCGGGAGACGTCTCTCGCAGTGCGGTTATTTCTACGCCATTACATATTCAGGTTTTGATCCGACAGCTGCTCGTGAAGCGCACGGTTCGGCGGGCGGATAATCTTCATTAGTCGGGGATTACAGTGCGGCCGGCATTTTCGGTCGCGCTCGCCCCCTTACGACCAGGAAGTGCGTCAACAACTTGAAGCATATTAACGAAGTTTCTTCGGGGATTATCTGCACAAAAAAAGAGAATAAAATCACTCGGAAGTGTCAAGCTATCTGCCGCTAAGAGCCTGACAGTTTTTGGGACAGCAGCTGGAGCAGATAAAAAAAAGAAAACTTGCAGTGACGATTTCTATCGCGAATTATAGATGGCGCGAAATGTACGTAACTACGGATGGAGTTATGAACTTAGGACGTGCAATGTCGCTTGGGACAATGCTGGATTTAGTCATTTTATAAAGTAAGCTTGTTTCCATCGACAAGTCCGCTGTCGAGCGTATGTCATAAGGCGTGTATATCCGGCATGTTACATTTATGAAGGTACTTCGTTTAACGGCCTAGCCTAATAGACAGTTAGCCTGTACAACTTGTTACAAACCCTCATTATATTTCATAAACGAAAGTGTTAGTTGAATCCCTAGGTGGCCGGGCGATCTTAAGTCGGCTTTCGATAATTTTAACTCGAATTGACTGAACGTTTTGTTCGTATGAGAGGGAGTCGTTTGAATGGGACCTAAGAGCCAGTTCGAATAAGCAGAGAGCTCGAATTAAGCGAGTTTCGATTAACGACACTACAAATCGCTGTAGCTATGGTCTGCCTGTCGCGAAATCGACGGCATTGTGTGACGGACTAGGAGGGCGTTTGAGGGTGTCATCACCCTTTTCTATTTAATTATATCTCTTTCATATTTAAACATACCCGTCAGGTTAGTCGCAATCTGAAATAAGTGCTAAAATTGGTTTCTTCACAAGCTGCCTATCCCGTACCGAATTCAATGTAGACATTCGTCTTTTGTATATAGCTCAACTGTGTCATTGTTTTTTTTCTTCTCTGCACCCGATGAGGAGACAGAAAGGAGTGCGAGATTGATTGATATATTTATTTATATATTGACGTAGTAATTAATTAATAATTAATTTTGATTTAATAATGCAACAAGTGAAACAGTGGATGAATAAAGATATTTGCACAGACATCCTAGGGCGCAGGCGGATTCAAAGCCGTAGATGAGGTGAATACCCAGTGTAAGGGGATCCGAAGTTCGGATCCCCTTAAACTGGGTTTCAGTGACTCTATGCTCACCATGGTTATGGAATTCCCGATTAGAAAATACATAATGCGCAGATAGCAGATAGCGACATTACCCTGGGAAGCAAAATAACCTCTACAGTGGCAAAGCCCGTTGACGCGATCCAGCTCCTTCTGCACGCGTCGAGGACAGGCTGATGAAAACACGTGCGATGAAAGACAGAGGCAGGAAGCGAGTGTCCAGAAGCGGAGAATGCAACGCAGGGGGAAAAGGGGAGAGAGACAGGGATCTCACTGCATCTTTGAAGGAAGAAAATGCAGAGAAAAAAGGGAGAGTTTGGGGAGTGAGGGGCGAACGGAAAGAGCTGTCCCTCAAGAGTGGAGGACGATAGGGAAGAGAGGAGCATAACTCGAGATGAATGGAACGAAGGGAAGAACTGGCAGCCAGATCGCAATCAAGGGCGGCGTAAATATTGATCCCCGAACAAAGTCCAGCCAGGGAGACCGAAGGGAGGAAGGGAGGGAAGGGGGGGGGGTGCTTGGAAAACTCTATATAGTGGACGGTAGTCATGGTTACGTCTCCACCCTGGACACGTAAAGCGATGATCACGGAAGAAGAAGGGGAGAATAAACGAGAAGTGACGGGCCGGGAGAACGCGGGTCGGGAAATGGGGGAAAAGAAGTCGAAAAACTCGCACACACACACACAAAAAACAAACGGAATACAAACAATGGCTGCCGACGGACGGTCAAGCGTTGCCACCCTTCCTCGGTTCAGCGAAGACGTGTGCAACGTGATCCGGTATTGTTCAGTGCGCGCACAGCGAGACGCGAGTGTACGCGTCATGTTCTATCACACGCGGGCAAACACAGACGCGCCGTGCGCTGCTCTTGTCCTGAAAGCTGCACCACAGACACCACGCTGCAGGCCTCCCGGAACAAAGCCTTATCTGCGCTGCATACAACCCATTTTCCCGGAACACTTCATTGTATTTGTTCGTACGTTTTTGGAACTCTCTTGACTCTATTTCCATTTGGAACTCGAAGGACGGTAAACACAAAGCTGAGAGGCAGTGCATGCAATTTCTGAACGTTGTCGCGGGGCTGGAGTGTGAGCAACGAGTCTGCGAGTAAGCCTTGCGTGTGTAACGGCACCCGTCGAGACAATTCTGTTGGTACCACGGCAATCATGGTCCGTTCCTCGAATCGCCCCGCGTCCCATATCCTTTTTCTTCTGTGCGATTCAGCTAAGGTTTCCTCTTCTGAGGCCTCGTCGTTGTGAGCCTGTGACCTTCCTTCGCATGCCATGTTCCCTTGAAGGGCGTGATCTCATGGATCTACACCGAATTAGTATTAATGTAACTCACACTGTCTGCAGTCGGATACAAAAAAAATGAAAATGGCAAATGAAGAGGAAGGGAGCCCTACATCCAATGGCGTCGACCGAATCCCATTACAGCGGCTAATCTGTGGTCAGTCCCCTGTCACGGAAGCTTGACGAGGGATTAACAGGGACAAATGGATTAACCTTGAATTAACCACTGTGTCATGAAAGTGACAGGAGATTATCCCCGGATTAACCGCTACGTCATGAAACTCGGTCGACTCACTCCAATTGGCCCGCTTTTAGGGTCCTTTGCTGCTTTGATCTTGAGTTGTATCCGACTGCCGTTACCAGGAATCTCTCCAGTTGCGGTGGAGGGTCTGGGATGAATTTCCTGTTTAGCCTAGCGGCGTTACGTCGCAAAATGAAGGCGATCACTTAAACTAAAAGGATTCGCTGTTTATTAATACAATAGGGTAAGAAGGAATGCTTGAAAAATTCATGGGAAGAATTTAGACGGCGAAGGCGACATACCAATGTCCGGATCCTGACCCTTTCTCCCCATCAAGGCAGGGGGGGGGGGGGGGGCGGTTTTATAGGCAGTTCTTGAAGGGGGCGGTTGGCGACGGACGAGAGGGAGGCGTGGGGTTTCTTGGTGCAATAAAATTTAAAGGACGCTTAATTACATTATTTGTCCAGAACGCGATAGCATTAAAGTTGTAAGTCCGGCCGCTCGGCCCCCTTTTCCTTCTCCAACATTACTAGTCACTCTTTGTATTTTCAAAAACTAGGTATTCAGCCACAGGACTACTTCTAAAGGGACACAACCAGACCTTGACGACACAAACATAGTCATAGTATCAAGCCAATATTTGCCCGCGCGAACTTCTACAAATATTCATTTTTCCCGAACACAATATTTGACCGGAATTCCCTGCCTCATGATTCACCTCTCCTTTCTTCAACCTTTTGAGAGCCTATACATCTGACTGTACGGTTAGAAATGATGATTATTTATTAACAGTGCATAGTGTGCTTCTTTGTCTATGTGCCTGTGTTTGGGGCATGTACTTTCACGAAGTGTATTTGCTTTCTAACCTTGTTTATGCATGTTAATATTTTTCTTGTTGCAAATTGTAACTTCACCATTGTTGCTGATTCCAAGGCATAGTGCTTACTAAGAAATGTATGTGCCCTCTCCTGCTTGGACCGATTCGGTCTGCAGTATTATGTAAATAAATAAACATAAATAAATATACTGAGCCTGTGCTGTCCGCTATACTCAGTCTTCAGCGACGTACTTCTGCGGTCGCCCTCTCCACTTGCGGTGATTTTCTACTATGGTAAACACACGGGGCGTCGATTCTGGCTTCACTCCAACTTGATACGCGAAGCTGTCCAGTCACGTCTGCACATAACCAAGCGCAACTGCTAATTGCCGCCGACCCCGTCACTCCGCTCGGCCATGCCACGTGACCAATGCACCCACAAACTCGGCCATGTGACGTGGTCTCATGACGCCACACACCCCGCTAACCAATCAGCGCTCGGCTTTGCCACGTGACTCCGTGATGTCATCGTCGTCAGGACCAATCAGCAAATTTTGGCTAACCTCGCCGTCTCTTTTATGACTACTTGAACTTTTTCGGTAAGGAGGCGTGTAATGTTATCGCTTTCGTACATTTCGTGCCTTTTTTATTCGAATAAAAATGGCGCTCAGCGCGGTGTTGCTCCAGCGTGAAAAATCTATCTTATCTCGATCCGTCCCCTTCTGGCAGACTTCCTGAACTCACCTCTCCGCTTGACTATTCGCCACCCACCTCTCCCTAGCTCTTGAAATCCAGTCTGCTACCGTGACGTTCCACAGCTTATGTGCTTTCGTCATCAGGCGTCCCAGCATACCCTGTACCTTCCTCTTGATTTCCGAGTGGATACCAACTGGAGCTCGTTCTGCAGTCGCCGCCGCGGTGGCTCATTGGTTATGGCACTCGGCTGCTGATCCGAAAGACGCGGGTTCGATCCCGGCCGCGGTGGTCGAATTTCGATGGAGGCGAAATTCTGGAGGCCCGTGTACTGTGCGATGTCACGTACACGCTAAAGGTGGTAGAAATTACCCGGAGCCCTCCACTACGGCGTACACCATAGCCTCGAGTCGCTTTGAGACGTGAAACCTCATAAACTACAACCACCACCATCGTTCTCAAATGCGCACTTCGTTCTGCGTCTCTCACGGTTACCTTACCCCTTTCTTTTCCATAGAGCACTCTTATCACACCTTGTCGCAAGGATCCGTGATTTGGCCCCATAGATGAGCCTTATTCCAACAGCTCTGTGACCGGTCGCCAGCGGCCTAGCTCCAGATGAACCTAACTGCGCACAAACAACTGCCCGGACTTATTGGAACCCAGCCCGGCTAGGACTGGACGAATGGGCGGAAGCACGTAGGGGTGGCAGCAGCAGCAGCAAGAACAACGCAGAGAGCGAGCGTGCGAAGGTCGGGAATGTCAAATGCGTGTGCCTCGACGGGGGTTCAGGCAATCGCGCAGCTCGTTGGCGTAATGCGTTTAGCACCGGGCTGCGTCTTGTACGATGACTGAGCGAAACGTGCGACACGTTGCTCTCGCCAGGAGGTCGCCTCTGTGTTGTCGCTAACGTCGGTAGCGACACGCCGCCTATTATGCGACTCCAGGTACATTCGTGGGACATTGTCGGATCAGTCGCGGGCACGTAGGCTTGTGCTCGGCGCACATCCGTGAGAAGAAAGTAGATGACGACGCCTACTCTTTCTGCCTCCCTTCCCTGCCCTCCGCCCCACAGCCAGCGTGGGGGAGCAGAGGGCCTCACGTCACGTCTCCGAGGCTGCTTGTTGCTCCAACCATTAATTACGAAGTGTAATTACGAGGCAAGTGGAAACATCTACGTCGTAGTCAAACTAGATGTGAACGCAGTTGGAAACAGAAGGGGGGAAGGAGGATGTGCTTTCCAGTTTGTGCTCACGAGTGGGCGTAAGGAACAGCGGCCGGATAATGTCGAGTCAGAATAAAACCAGAGCCATAATCATCATTGACTGAGGACGAAGGCCTTTCGCTGTGTAGTACCTACACAAGTATACTCCTGTATTGCTCTAGTCGGCGTCACGCTATCCTAACAATTTTTTTTTTCGGTTGGCTCGTCCCTCGCCGCCGTGACTACGTTCCTGTGTTTTGCACTCTGTGCCTCTAAGAGTGGTGAGTACGGAGTGTTGCGTGGTCTGAACTTGTTCGTGTTAGCTTTTTAAATTCAGTAAAAAAAAATCATCCTCAACTCGCGCTTTTCGTTAATTCACGACAGTTCCTAACGCTTCGCCTGTCATGAAACTTTCCACCGCTCTCAGCGCTGTGTTTGGCCTGTCGATGGGTCGCGAAGGGAATTCGTAAGTGCACACTAGTTGCTCAAGGTTACTAGATGCCTTGCTTTTGATTGTAGTTGAAAGTAGGGAGCAAGCAAGAACTTCGAGTGCTCACTGGAAGGTGGTCAGTATCAGTACTTTATATGGACTGCACAAAGGAAATACATTCCTGATCATAATTCCAGATGTTAGCCTAGTAATGTGCCCCGCCGCGGTGGCTCAGTGGTTAGGGCGCTCGACTACTGATCCGGAGTTCCCGGGCTCGAACCCGACCGCGGCGGCTGCGTTTTTATGGAGGAAAAACGCTAAGGCGCCCGTGTGCTGTGCGATGTCAGTGCACGTTAAAGATCCCCAGGTGGTCGAAATTATTCCGGAGCCCTCCACTACAGCACCTCTCTCTTCCTTTCTTCTTTCACTCCCTCCTTTACCCTTTCCTTACGGCGCGGTTCAGGTGTCCAACGATATATGAGACAGATACTGCGCCATTTCCTTTCCCCCAAAAAACCAATTATTATTATTAGTAGTAATGCATCTGAAGAGCTACTTCAGATGAGGATGATAACGATGAAGTCATACACACACAAAAGCTGCGCGTCCGCACATGCTTCGCACAAGGATTTTCGCCGCGTGTATTTGCGTATACGTATAGGAGGCGATCCATGCACAGACACGCACGCACATATGGTGCCGCAAAGTCCACCTGGCGTCGAAGAATTAAACGCTTGCTTCTATAGTGAATTACCTTCGTGCGCTGCAGTAAGACGACATGAACAATCGACCCTATCTACCTATCTACAGGGCAGAAAACTGGAGCTAGTTGGTATACGTTCATGATGATAAATCCAGGCGCTCACAAACAACGATACAGAGGGGACACAGCGGTATACCCGCAACTACAAGAATTTTTATTCAGAGGCTTCTGTATATATACTACAAAAACCAAAACAAACCCAGAGTAATCGCACGCCACATGCCGACCGATGAGCAGGGAAAAAAAATTAACACGCGGTTTTCAGTCGCTCTTTCAAAAAACTTATCTCCCCATCAGACAAGCCAACTGAAGGGTCACGAACACATGTATGCCCCGTTTCCGCGATATGATAGGCTTCAACTATCTCCCGCGTTACACGATCTCGGTGACGAAAAAGAACACATGTTTTGGAAAAAAACATGTGTTCCTTCTGTGTCGTTGTTTGTGAGCGCCTGGATTTATCATCATGATCATATACCTATCTACCTCTCATTCACCGGCTACCGTGAGACTTCATTAAGTTACATTACGACTGCGTCGCCGGCACAGTGCTCCCATGATAAACAGCCGCTACCATCTCCTAAAGAAAATGGCCGCCGATATCGTGAATGCTTCCGGAACCTGGTCTGCTTTCGTGTAAACACACTTGCTCCGCTTTCCACCACGACTGTATTGTATATGAGCGATCAGTGAAAAGAAAGGGAGCTCTGACGGGCGACCCTCCGTGGTCTTGGTCCATTTGTGGACCTCGTATCTGAAGACGTTCGTTTCCACTGGAATAATCTTGCCTCACCCGGCCGTAGATTTCGCATCCATTTTTCACGCCCCCAAGCGGCCACAACCAGGAGTCCCGAAAAAGCATTTAAGAGCCGAGACACATTCTCCGTATCCACACCCCAAAGCTGGACAACCTTATTACTCCGCTCGCTAATAAAACCGTCGCAGTTCGAGACCCCTTGAGCTGACCATTCGTCCCATCGTTGCCGAAAGCGGCGGCACGCCTCGTTCTGCGCTCTAGTTCAATGATTCAAGGGCGTACAGGGCCACTCAAAGCGACAACGAGGTTGCTGCGCCCCCGGCGTGATAATACAGAGGCGACAACGACCTCGCGCACGCGACGATAGTTCCAGGTTAACAGCCTGCTCGGCGACAACGAACGGTACCAGAGGAGCCCCGAGAAACCAAACCTCGTCAATGTTTGCTCAGGGCGGCGTTGCGAGTGCGTTTCACCCGTATGCCGGCGGTATGGGACACCGCGCGCTAAAAGCGTTTCGCCAGTGCGAAGGGAAACATCTCTGGCCCGTCCCTGATGGCGGTTCGCGAACCGCGCTCTTTTGGGTGCGTGAGGACGTGCGGATGGACGCGGGAGGGGGGGGGGGGGGGGTGCACGTGGGCTCTTTCCCCGATCGACCGCAAGAGGGTGCTGTCGCAATATTCACCGTGATGAGCGTTGCGACGTGAACACCCATGGCGTGACTCTTGCTTAAAAGAAGAGTAAAAAATATAGAAGACAAGAGGCGTGGTCGCGGGCTGCTTAGATCCGGCGACGTCCAAGTTTTAATCTTGTATTAGGACATTGCGAAAGTTTTAGAGCACTGACACGAATGCAAAACGTCGTCACGCGAAGCACGTGCGACGAAATGCCGCTAAATAATGCGGGTTTATCTATCGTCTTCCCTCCTTCGCCTCGGAGGGCCATCAACGCTTTCCTCAGGCCTTAAAGGCCTCCTGTCTACGTGGTTCATTTGTGAGGAATGAAGAGCGGTGGCTGAGGCCTTGAAATGCAAGAAAGGCCTTGATGACCTTCGCTTTTAATGGATATTTAGGGTTTCGTTTATGCGGCGGCCGTGATTTTCAAAAATTAGATGAATATATGTATGGAGAGATTGGTTGTTGGCAGTGTGTCCTTTAGTCGTTCTCCAGACACCAAAAAAATCACACTGGATTTGAGAGCATGTTACACAGCTCAACCCAGCTACGGCTCGCGTGCACAAGTTACAACTTAATTAGCTCGTCAGTAACCTTAACAACTAGTGGTAAAAAATTAACAATGTTCGCGCTTGTTGCACAAATAGCGAACTTTAGCGAAAGCTGTAGCGTAAACGTATGTTTCTTTTTTTTATCTGCCTCTTGCAGCCCTTCCTTCATTTCGTGCTTCATGGCACGGTCCAGGTGCCCCTCCACTGTGAGACTGCTGCGGCGTGGTTTCTTTCCTTAAAGCTACACTTATAAGCTCTATACGTAGACGCCCACTCTCTGCGGCTTCGCCAGAGAGAGGACTGTTTTGCCTCGAGCTATGCTCTGAATCAACTCTAACGCTGTACCACGGCAATTTTCGAGGGTAAATACAAACAGCTATCGCTGCCGAAAGTCGCGGTTGTTGTAATTAGGAGAACGAGTGCATATGCCAAGGCCCGTATCATCGCTGTCGGAGTACCATTTTGAACAATCTAGTTCGCGGTAACCGTGCAGCGAATGTGCGCTCAGAGGACAAATCTTCCTAGCGTTGTAGCGTTGAGGCGTCGCCGAACGAAGATGAGATGCCCCACTACAGACCGGCGGCCACTGAACGGTCAGTTACACCGAGTAACCCGAAGGCAACGCATGAATGCATGCACGTGTTCTTGCTAAGCTGTCAGTTCGCATAAATCCTTCGATACGCTGTTCTCGCGTGTCACTGACTATGGCACTACGCAGCGCTATATCGGGCATGCGTCAACTTGTATTTCGTTGTAGACATTTTGTTTACTCGGATAATCGCAGCACACGCTGAACCACGGATAGAAAGCGGGGTTGTGCAATGTGAGTGCCGCGATTGCAGCAACCGCAATTGCGGCAGCACTGAGATTGCCGATGGCAACGCAACGTCCCGAAAACGAAAACGCTCGATTCGGTCGCCGCGAGGTCAATGGCAGAGACGTGGCTTCGTATTTGAAACAGCGCCAAGTAGAGAACAACGGGAGAAACAGACACCACGAGCGCTGTGGTTCTCCCGTCGTCCCGTCGCTCACCGAGGACGGGACATCCCGCTGGCCCGTTTTTAGGACGCCGCGAGGTCAATGGCAACGAACGGGATGACGTTAGGTAGATGCGTCTTTATGCGGTCGGGAGCAACTTCTTGGAAGCGTAGTCCTTTATTCGAATGAATGGTGCTGTTGGTACTTTGGGTCTTTCAGGATAACACGAGAAGCCTGGTTGCCTGTGCTCTGTTGTTTTATGCCCACTCCCTTGTTCAACAAAAAGATGTTCTGTCGAAAATGGATGGAGAATCTTGCGCAAGCGATCTTTCTGCGAGAAATTGAAGGTGCAAATTTTGCAGAGCATAATTCGCGTGGAAGACGCAGAGAAGAAGAACATATAGACATTTAAAAAAGAAACAGAGCAACTTTTGACCGGCTTCGAACCCGACGCGGCGGCAGCGTTTTTATGGAGACAAAACGATAAGGCGCCCGTGTGCTGTGCGATGTCAGTGCACGTTAAAGAGCCCCAGGTGGTCGAAATTATTCCGGAGCCCTCCACTACGACGCCTCTTTCTTCGTATTTTCTTTCACTCCCTCCTTTATCCCTTCCCTTACGGCGCGGTTTAGGTGTCCAACGGTATATGAGACAGATACTGCGCTATTTCCTTCCCTAAAAACCTATTACTATTATTATTATGACTCTGTATAATTATTTTCGACTGAAACCTTTGCACATATGTCCCTCATTTTCTTTCCTGTTCATTTATTGGATATTCAGGTGTCCAATGATATATGAGACAGATACTGCGCCATTTCCTTTCCGCAAAAAAACTATTATTATTTTGACAGGGACGAAAGGTGAGACACACGGTGACAGGACGGTTCATTTTTTGAAAATGCATACCAACTCGCCCAATCATCAGTTCTAAGTTTAAATATCGAGCGCTAATTTGGAAGAAAAGATTAATGGTGGATTATTGTTGCACGAGGGCGAGATTCTCCGCGCCGTCGTGGAAATAAGGATACGCCGGATGGCAATATGAATTTAAAGCGGACAGCGCTGGCACGTTACAACCGACTAAAGGGCGCAAACGCAGCCCACTGTTTTGTGCCCTCCTGTGTGTTCTTCCGTGGTAAAGCTGCTTCTATTTGGACGCAAGAATGTCGTGTGTCGCTGAGCTTTGACATAGTCGGTGCAGAAAAATGCACGAGTGCCTCTGAACGCCTTCTTTTTCGAGGTGGTTTGGTTGAGGAAGCACGGCGGATCGCAGTAAATAAAGGTGTTCCCCTGCGCTTCAAGTACAATACAGATACGAGAGGCAGGACACACGGTTAAAGATGCAAGATACAATTAAGGTCCAACATACAAGATATATGGTGCAAGTTACAAGATGACGTTTGAGACTAACAAAGCTAAGCACTTCATTCTTGTTAACGACAAACGTCTTGTTCGCCAAAAAGGGAAGATATATACAGTTGAAACTCGTTATAACGAAGTTGAAGGGACCCGACGTTTACTTCGTTATAGCCAGGGCGTTGACCGAGCATTCAAGGGGAACCGTCATTCATCCGTTATACTCATTATTTCGTTATAAATCGTTTCGTTATAACGAGATTCGACTGTATTTCTTTCCAATTTAGTTCAATTATAGTGCGTTGGGGGGGGGGGGGGGGGGCTGGTATAAGAGCTGCTGTTGGCAGCTTGGCAATGCCGCAGAAGTATTCGTGTCGCAGATGCTTGATAGCAGGAAGTTTCGCTTTCGTAAAAATAAAATAGAACTCATTTTCGGATGACCTTCGAATGACGTGTAAATTCGCCCCTGAATCAAAGTCTTTGCACCAGGACAAACTGCGCCACAAGTGCGTTTCTAATTTGTTCATCTATATTGCTGGAAATCAAGACAGGATATTCTCGAGTTCTTCTGTTTCCGCTCCTTTTCAGCGAGAGCTGTTTATACCCAGTTTCCCAAGGTTACGGCGTCGGCGGTCTTGTTCTGGGCGCGACGTTGGTGGTCATCTGGACCAGCTGGACTTGATAGTTGATCTACAGGGTGGACTGCACTCAGCGGGATCACTTGAGTGCGTGCTTCTGCGGCGTCCGCAGCGCCATCTGTGCGCGCGCTTTCATTGATATGTGAGCCCGGTCGCATTTTATGGTGACGCTGTTTTTGCTATGCGCCCGAAGATAGTGCTGGGCAAGCCGCAGAACCACGCACTGTGTTCCCGCTAAATGTGCTTCACTCTGTACATCCACTATCATGTCCATCTGGTCCATACGATAACCAGCGACACTTCCAAGAGCGAGGCCAATCATCAGTACACGTGACCCTTATGGGACAGGTAGGCAACGCTGTCTCTGGACAGGAGATGAAGGCTGGCTGTTCAGCCACGGCGCATCACGTGTTAAAAGGCAGATTGTTTTACAAATTCTTTAGAGTAGGAGGGGAGCCGGCACAGTGATTCGCATCTGTAGAGATCCTGAGCAACCACAGGCTTAGATTCCAACGCGCTCGCCCTAATTAGTCACACGGATTGTTTGGTGCAGGACCCCCTATTGTCGTAAGAGGGCAGCTTGCCCACATATTACCGGGCCAGCTAGGCGAGCAGAATCAATACTCACTCGGCTATTTAGAAGTTTCTAAGTACGCGCCGGTGGTCGATGCCTCCACCACCCGCGGTCCGCCTACGCGTGGTCGTAGGCTTCCGAATATTCGCTAGAGGAGACGCCGAGATTTCGAAACTCCATTCCGAAAGCTTGTACGTTACGTACGGGTCAACGTCAAATGAGTGCTGTGATTTGCAAGCACTCGGGGTTCCTTCACATGCTCTGGCATCGCCCGACACGACACGGGAGCAGCATGCATGTTTGCATTTAACTTCGGTTGAAATCAGACGCCACGGCCTTGGCTTACTGCAGCGGGTTTAAGCTTGTGTGATTGAACTTCTGTGCCTTTATAAAAACGGTATAGACTATTTATAGACTTTATTGCTTCCCTATAGGTACTTCCTTTTGTCTATTCAGTCTACTGACATCCTGTAGACAAAAGTCTACTAAAAGTGTATGGTCATAAATCTATAGACTGTCTGTGATGTTTGTATTGTTTATAGAGTAGTCTACAGGATTTGTCTATAGACTGTCTACGGACCTTATAGACAAGCGTCTTTGGACAGTCTATAGACTGTCTAAAAATTTTGTAATGGTGTACATCGGTTTGGTTTGGTTTGGTTTATGGGGGTTTAACGTCCCAAAGCGACAAAGGCTACGAGAGACGCCGTAGCGAAGGGCTCCGGAAATTTCGACCACCTGGGGTTCTTTAACGTGCACTGACACCGGTCGCGGGCGGTTCTGTATAGCGCAGCGTGGTGGAAACACGAACTCATCCAATCGTGTCCTTTCTCGGACCGAGTGCGCAACACCCGCGACACGGGATCTGGTCGCGCGTCAGTTGGAGCACACACGGCCACTGGCCATGACGACCTTGAGCGGCGGGCCCGTTTGGTGGCAGAAATCTGAGTCGACAAACGCCATCGACCGGACGAAGGAAATCAGGCTGAAAGCCCTGCGCGCCGGTTATGATTGCAGCGATGCTGACCGGAGGGCTTCTCTTTCGCTGGCGTAAATGCGTGTGGCAATGCTGCGAGCTGGTCAGCGTGATGTGTTTGCTTCTTCGTATAGCTGTAGCTTCCTCCGTGCCCTTGACAGAGAGTTTCGCGTCTGCAATGTATGGACCGTCAGTCGCAAGAATGTAGTGGTCGCGAGCCCTTTTGGCCGACACAAAAGCGTCTTTGTTATTTTTTTTTGCACGTACACCCGGTCAATTCTTCTGCAGTATCGTTCGACCATCGACCCGCTTGTAAGCGCTTTATCACGGCGCGGAGCGGCGATAGACGTCAGAATATGCGCGTTCAGGTTGGGGTCGAATACCCATTTCCCCAAGCCTTGCACCCCACATTAGCCGAGCACGAGGCCAGGGGACACCTTGTACCTCTGTATCACCGGTGGGCACCAGGCAGCACTGGGGATCGAACCTTGTACCTTCCGCCTGCGAGGCGGATTCTCGCTTTTTTCCCCGCTCTGCGCAGTGAAATAACAAAAGAAGAAAGAGGTGCCGTAGTGGAGGGCTCCGGAATAATTTTGATCCCCAGGTGGTCGAAATTATTCCGGAGCCCTCCACTACGGCACCTCCTTCTTTTCTTCTTTCAGTCTCTCCTTTATCCCTTCTCTTACGGCGCGGTTCAGGTGTCCGCCGATATGTGAGACAGATACTGCGCCATTTCCTTTCCCAAACCAATCATATTATTATAATTTTCAGCGATAAGGCTCTGACAAGCCGGAGGGTGGATGGTAATGAATTGGCTGGTTGTACAGAATAAAAGGAGGTTATGCATTGGCTCATTGTTGCACTCCAAGCATGCCCTTAGGACAACCTTTAGAAGCGGTAAAAGAGTCGACACGTCGGTATTTTAACAACTTGTCTCGTCTCCTTTGTTGATGTCGATTAGTATCTTGAGCAGAAAAAACTTAGTTTTTTGGCGAATTTATTCATTATTTCTTGAAAACTAAAGCGCGTGTCTTGTGTGATTTTCTTGTCCATTTGTGCAAAGTTTCTTAAGTTCATGCAACGTGCTGAAGCACTGTTGTGTAACATGTTCTTGTATTTAACAAGATGGCTTAATTTTAGCTCGCGAATGCATTTTCAAGAGCGTCACGCATTATTCACCCCGGCAGGCTCCAAAGAAGAGGTGACAAAAAATAGCGGTTTCGGATATGCGAAGGAGGCTCTTGAGCGCTGTTGAGTCATTTTGGTGGAACTTGCGAGATGTTACTCGGCTACTGTCGCAGCAATCGATTGTGAGCTTATAAAAGGCCACCAAAGTCATGCGTTTCCTAAAAGGTGACAGTGGCTTGAGAGAAATCCAATTCTTCGAAGCCGCGTGGTGTCGCGGCTTATAAGCGTGCAAGACACAGGCTATTCAAGTAAAGCTTTGAAGGACAAGCCTGTATCCTGGAGCAAATCCACTCGAAGAAACATTGGTCCCCTTGTGGTTCATCTAAGCCACGTGGGCGTTTATTTAACCGCCTCAGTTTCACAATTGTTAGGCAAGCCGCGAAGTGAGAATGTATGCGGGCTCCGGTTTCGGGGACCACAAGTACAACACCCTGTCCACTCACAGACCTGCACCATTGAACAGTGCCCAGAGCCGACTCAGTGAGGCAAGAAAATAAATAAATAAATCACCGGGAGAAACGTCGAAAACTTCAAGCGGATGACAACTGCGCGAATTGCAGCTGAAATATGCTCCGCACTGTGTGGCACAAGCCTTTGTTGCTGAGTCTCACGAAAGCGAAAACTATGTGGTTTTAATGAAATGGTTGCAAAGCTGAAAACAAATACCTTAGAAGAGGACGACGACGTCCAAGGTCCACGCTAAAATAAAGCTGAGTCCCTCGATTTTTTTCTTTGTATGTATATAAATATACATCCCCAGGACTGTGGCTGGCGGTTTGTGCTCGGCGGCGGCTTGAGTAAATAAACACTTCTCGCATTTAACGGGGTGTTTCTACGCCATAGGTATACAGCGTACATGCCTTTGCGCGCACGAGGCACCAGCGGTGGAGGCAGGCAAACAAATAATCGAAAGTAAGCGCTTATTGCATCACGTGACGTAACTTCCTGTTTTCGGCCCCGTACCACAGCATGCGAAATGCGCCGCCTCCTCTTTCAATAACCCTCCCCTGCTCTCTCTCTCTCTCTCCAGTACCCGATCGGTTTACGTACACACCCGATGGAGCGTGAAGGTGGCGCCCTCGTCGTACTTGCGCAAGAGGCTTGCAGGAAGCGAAAGCGTAGGAAGTGTAGACGCCTATATTTTCTCCATTTGTGCCGACGTTGCGCATATATTTTCACTCCCCCCGAATGCAGCGGCGTTTCTCAATAGCTCTGCAACGATCCAGACTTTCTTTGCCTGGAAACCGCTCGCGGGATGAAGCGAGATCGCTGCATTTGGGACGCCCGGAGATTATACATACACACCCTGCGAAGCTTGCTGGTTCGATGACTGCTGGATTAGATCACCGACCTCGGGATGACGACCGGTACCGACCCACGGCTACGTTTCGACGACAGCGTCATGCTTGGAGCGCGCGCCCGTGTGCACCTACGCGTTCACTATAGCTCGCACAGAGTGTAACCGGACCCCAGTTCGAGGACCTGGGCGGAAGTTAAGGGTAACGCGTCATCGAGTGAGTGGGCGGTAACGAGTCACGCACGAAATAAAGGGGCGAACGAACCGCCTTTGGACCTACGGAACAGTGCTCCCGAAGTCTGACGAGTATTTTCTTATTTTCTTGTCTGCGCCCCGTTTTTGACATGCAAAACAGGCCGTGAAAGAGGGCCAGCAAATGTTTTTTTTTACATAGTTGAGGTGGTACAACAAAGCTACGGTTGACGTTCTGTATGCCGTAGTTTTAGTTTTAGCGCAGTTATAATTTTTTTTACATGTTTCACGAAAATTATAGCTGGTCTGTTGAAGTCGTCGTTACAGTCAGTCGCGCAGGTCGGAAGGCAAGAAGAAATTTCCTGGTACACTTTCCTGTTGCTTTCTCGACAAGCCGCCGACGTTTCATTTGTTGGGGTCGAGCGTGCAGTCGAAAACCGTTAAACCAGGAATAATTCGCTGTCGCAGCATCCGGGTGTGTGTACCGTCCCACAGGCTACAGGGCAGTAGACAAGAACAGCCACCTTGTGCCTGTCTACATCGCTCACATTCTTCAAGCACCGTCGCACGCGAGTCCACGAGACAGAGACCCATAAATAAAGCGGCGAGGGCCACAGAAACGCATCTGCCGGCTTCACTTCGCAGCGGCCCCACCGGACGCAGTCATCCATCCATCCATATAGCATGGCCGCCACGGCGGCGACGGCGTCCTTGACACGGGTCGCCCACGGCCCCCGTCAGTCCCGGCTTGCCTGAGCGCCTCCTGGCTGCGACGAGTAGGTCCCGCACGCAACGGCCCGTTTCAACGCCGCCCCTGTCGCCGACAACGAACGACGTCCCACACCGTCGTCGCCATGGGGCTGGCGGGGCACCTCCGGAGGCCCGGGGACGGCAGAAGCCGCGCTGTCTAGTCACGGCGGCGCCACTTCCCACGCCGCTTCTAGAACAAGTGCATGCGCGTGCTGTTTGGTGGTAGCACCTACAAGTAACACATCTAGTTGCCTTGTTAAGTGGTCGGCTCTTTCAAGGTTGGAATAATTTGCGTAGTGCGTCGGTAATTGTTTCCGCGCGCGGGGCCACCGTGAGGCGCCAGTACTTCTGCGCATGCGCAGAGTGAGAGAGAAAATTTGTACCACTTATCTCCAAACATGTCATGGACGTGTTTGATCTATAGATAGGAGCGTAGTAAAATCAATGGGAGTTGGTTTGTTGGTGGTGCGAACCAGTTCTACCAGAGGAATGTGGTGAAAGTTTGGTGGAGGTATACAGTGTGACGAGTTGGATATTAGTGCACTTGTCTATATAGTTTGGTTTGGTTTATGAGGGTTTAACGTCGCAAGGCGACTAAGGCTATGAGGGACGCCGTAGTGAAGGGCTCCGGAAAATTTCGACCACCTTGGGTTCTTTAACGTGCACTGACATCGCACAGTACACGGGCCTCTAGAATTTCGCCTCCATCGAAATTCCACCGCCGCGGCCGGGATCGAGCCCGCGTCTTTCGGGCCAGCAGCCGAGCGCCATAACCACCCAGCCACCGCGGCGGCCTGTCTATATAGTATTAAGTATAAGTCCAGCACAAACGTTCGTCAACTCATAGCGAGGATTATTCTTTCCCTAAGTGGCATGGCTACCACGGGACGCAAAGACTAATAAAAATAATATATTTCTTCGAGTGCATAACATTCGTCCTGAATGAACACCCACACGACGTTTCTCTTTCGGCGTTGCTTTTAAGGTGTGTCAAAAGCACGAGAAAATCCGTACCGTTCAAAAATGTCTCGCTAGCGTCTGCAGTTGTAGCGGATGCGGTATGAACGCACAAGATTTCCCGGTTTCACATAAATTTCAACTAGCCTTTTTGTAGCGAAAGCTACATTGGCCACGAACTCGGAGATTCGCCGTGCTCGCATTCCCACCGTGCTCGCATTCCCACCGTGGTCGCAGTGCACCACGTGACTGGTCACGTGCCACCGATCACCACTGACAACAACTAGCCAGACAACCAGACTAACGTGGACTTGCAGTTAAGATTAACCAAGGCTAACCAAGCTATGCCTTAGCTTTCGCTATGTATATCCTGGCATAGACGAGCTAAGCCACTGCCTATTTTCTTTGAGTTTCGAAACTACACACCGCCTAGGCCTATTCAGTTGCAGCTCCAGTGTACGTCTTCGTACTACTTGCGTCGGGGCCTCTGAGACTCTAACGTTCCGTGCATCCTGTCGGACGCGGAATACCGCAACTTCTCAGTGCGCGTTTTGCAAAGCCGAGAGTGGAAGTGATGACACCGCTTTCGTGGTAAGGATGCACGAAAGCGTATGCCCTGCACGCTACGTTCTGCAATCTCTTGCAACGGCGCCGAAAACAACTGCCTTTCTCAGAACATGTGGCGCCCTCTAGGGAGCGCAGGAAATTTCGTCTGCCGCACAGAAGACTGCTTGAAAGCAAACGCAAGAGAGTGCGCATCAGACGCGATCCGCTTCCATCAGGCTTCAATCGCCTATGTGAAGTGCCAGACATATGTATACAGTCATGGACAAATGATTTCGGGATGTAGATTGAGCGAAAACAAAAAAAAAATCACTTCGGCGCGGTTAGGCACAGCGGATCAATGAAATGCATAGAAGCGTTAGGAGACATGCGTGCTCCATTTGCTATAGAAGGATACCATCTGACTGGCTAGCCAGGCAAAGTAATAATAATAATTGGTTTTTGGGGAAAGGAAATGGCGCAGTATCTGTCTCATATATCGTTGGACACCTGAACCGCGCCGTAAGGGAAGGGATAAAGGAGGGAGTGAAAGAAGAAAGGAAGAAATGGGTGCCGTAGTAATTTCGACCACCTGGGGATCTTTAACGTGCACTGACATCGCACAGCACACGGGCGCCTTAGCGTTTTTCCTCCATAAAAACGCAGCCGCCGCGGTCGGGTTCGGACCCGGGAACTCCGGATCGGTAGCCGAGCGCTCTAACCACTGAGCCACCGCGGCGGGTAGCAAAGCAAAAATATTTTTTTCCCTTGAATCCGCATCCCGCAAACTTTTGTCCATGACTGCACTTTCAGCTGTAGGCATCTGTTGCTTGTCTCTCTCCCCAGTATGAACTGCGAATGCGCGATACAAGCTGGCTATTTGTTCTGGACCAATGGAGATATGCAGAGGACAGAGAAGGACAGGCGCGCATGCGTACAGCGGCCCTGAGATAAAGGCAAACATTTCCTTTGGAATCCTGCCGCGGATGACTTATTAGAAACACACGATAATACATTGGGCGCTGCAAAGACTTCAGGGGAATGCCCATTGTGATTTTTCTTGTAGACGTTCAATGCGCATTATGATGGTTAGAAATAATTTTGTGGGCCAAAATGACCACCGAGGCAATCCGCGTAGTGGAGGACTGCGGTTTAAAAAGCATAGAATGCTCTTAGCTGTCATTCTTTGCAAACTAGATCAAAAGCTGTCCCAAATTGTGGACAATTAAGTGTCGAAGTGCACAATTGAAATGGCACTTGAATTACCGTTATTGGATGCAATAAGTAAATCACGGGATTAAGCCACGCAAGTGCAAGTCAACCCTCAAATTTCTATTTTTCTTCGTATTCAAAGAAGTGAGAGCGTCTGAGAGCCTCTGCAACCAATAACAATGTTTTACGAACCTAATTCCGCAACGGATAGCCACAGCAGCCGCCAGCTGTAATTCGGATATAACTGTATTGTAATCGCAGTAATGGGAAGTGGTTCGTTCTTCGATTTCACGATGCATCATGTATAGTGCAAGGAAAACAAAAAGCGAAAGAACTAACCAATTGCCAAAGCGGAACAAAAGCGTGCAGTTCATAAGCAGTGTTCCATGCGAAGAGCCTCCAAGGAGTAGAATTACTACTATAGCTTTCCTTGAGTTCGTGCTTTGCAACAGATTCTAGACGATCCCAATAACAACAGCATATTTGTACTCATCCGAGGGCTTTCATCGAGCAAACTTCCGCTATAACGAAGATACTCGATCTTCTCGAAGATACTCGATACAGTCTTCGAGACGGGCACTTGACCTCGACGAGCTCGCCAAAAGCGGGGGAGGCTATGGCAGAGGTGGAGGTCGTGTTTGCGGACGACAACGCAGCATTCCGAACAGCCTTACGCCTGTTTTGCCCACGCAGCCTCGCCCCTGAGAACAAATCGGCAGAGGTCATCATCGTTCATGCATGCGTGACGCAGCCCGCTGAGGGCATGTGCGTAGTTGATGACAGTTGTTGCTCGCGCTCGTGGGCTGGTCCCAAAGCATGTCAAAGGTACGCAATTTCCGGCCGGCTGATAGAACACGTGTGTTCGCCATGTGCGCAAGTAGGGCGCGTATGTCGAGAAGCAGCCTTAACACGTACAGCTTTGCTCAGAAGCCTTCGGGCCACAGGGTCTATTTTTGATCCTCATAGCGGAGGCTTTAAGGCACCCCTAAGCTTAAAAAACGTCTTAAAGAGACACTGAGCGGAAATTAAAGTTGGCTTGAATAGATATTTCAGCCCATTGTGATGACAAATACCCTACTTTCAGTTAAAATGCAGCTTTAAAAAGCTAGAGTAGGTACAAAAAACAGAAACAGAGGTGTCGCCACTGCTTGGCAGTTTTCGCAAGCAAACCTACGGTGACGTCAAGACAGGTTATAAGCGCGGATCCCCGAGCCTAGGCTACGCAGCCGTTCACTTCCAAACGGTGATAAGGGCATCCATTTCAAGCTTAGCATCACGATATTGAAGCGAGAGGCGGCAGTAAAAAATGTTCCATTTTTAAGCTCAAATTCCACAGTAACAAAATGATTATTTTGTAGCCGAACTAACATCAGCATGGCCAGAAAGAACCACATAACTGTTTTTATACTGAGAACAAAAATTCAGTGAAATATTTCTCACTGTAATTTTAAAGGAGGAGGAGGAGTAGGAGGAGTGTTGCCCATATGCTCCGAAGACTTTTGACGGAGGCTGCACTTGCATTACTCCCACCGTTCATAGCGTCGGAGGGCGACTTTAGGGCCTGTTTCACCCACGGGAATTGCCTCAGAAATCGCTGATCATGCGTCGAACGACGGCAGAAAGCGAGGGAAGCCGAAGATTGCCTGGAATTCAATATAAGCCCGAGACTCATTTAAGCCCGAGCACCTTAGATATACTTTTTCTACGGCTTTCGAAAATTTTCGATTGCGAGAAAATAAATATATAAATAGCAAAAAGAGAAAGCGGGCGTCACATTCCTGTTAATTTCCGGCAGCAGTTGTTGCCGCTATACGGAGTTTTCTTAATTTCCTGAAAGCCTGAGAGGATCAACGTTCTCGAAAAGTTGCGTCCTGCCTGATATTAGCCAGAATCCTGCTTGCCAGCAACATCAAGAAAACAACAACACAAACGCCCGCTATTGAAAGTTGGCCGGAGTGCTCCTGCGCCTGAATCACTGACACAATAAAGCATCAATTTCTCGGCCTTTGAGCCGAAGCGGAAACCGTCGGTCGACCGTAATTGAAGGCACTCGACAAAGGTACTCGGAGCAGATTTTGGACGCACAGAGAGACGCAGGGCAAAAATAAACCGCTCTCCTTCAGGCCTGCCTGCCTGCTACCCATCACTGGCCGCCTCTTTCCCGCGTTCACCGCAACGCCCTGACAACGAACGGGGGTCGGCTCGCAATTTCGAACACACTTCCGCTGAACCTCAATATCCCGTTACAAACACCGTACCATCGCTCCCGGTGCGCGAGAGAGAGCCCTTTGTGTCCCGCGCCCAACAACCAATATACGCTAGACAGCGGTGCGGAATCTCGTCGACGAATGCTTGCCCGCTGTTTCGGGAACCTTGACCCAGTCACCGCTCACTCTAGCGGTCACACGGTGATGCCTCCCTGCACCTTCTTTCGTTCACATTCCGTCCGGATTCCCGTCCCGCCAGTGCTCCACACTTGTATAGCCCCTTCTCCCCTTTCTGGCCCGTTCCAATATTTCCCTTTCGGGGATGTGTTCTTTCTTTCTTTCTTTCTTTCTTTCTTTCTTTCTTTCTTTCTTTCTTTCTTTCTTTCTTTCTTTCTTTCTTTCTTTCTTTCTTTCTTTCTTCTTTCCTTTTCTTCTTTCTCTCTCTTTCTTTCTTGCTTCCATTCCCTGAACTTTTTTCTATCCCTTTGCCTTTTATTCCCTCAATTCTTTCCACCCACCTTGTTGTTCTTTTCTGTTCTTTCTCGTCCTTCCCTGCTGTCCATGTACTGTTATTTCTTCCCTGTTTCCCCAATTCTCTCTTTCGATTTCGTTTTGCTCCCTAATTTTCTTATGCATTTGTTATATACGCTTGCCTCTTCCCTCACTCCCCTCCTCCCGCGTCCCGTCTCCTGCTCCCATCGCGTGTATCACTTTTTAATGCACTGTACCCCAGTTATTTCCTCGTTTCTACGTTTCCCTATTTTCCCTCGAGGCCCGGACGGCGGCCTTGGCGCAAACAACGGCAGCGCGTCCGCATGCCTCGGCACCAGCCACGCAACACAACGAGCCACGGCTCGGGCGAAGGGGCCTTGTGCACTCGATATTGTGTCGATACGCTCCCTCACCCGCCGACGTCAATATCATCCCTTTTTTCCCCGCAGGCCTTCGCTTGTCATAAATTTGCCCGGAGAGATCCTTCCCTCTTTCTACCTTTCCATCCCTGCGCCGCCTCTCTTTTCTCGCTCGTTCCTCGCTGTGTAATCTTGTTTTTCTGTTTGCGCGAAGAAGCGTGCCTCTGTGCATTACACCGGTGTCGGTCTTTTCTTTGTGAGCGACCGCCAACAGATGGCGTCAGTTGGATAACGTCCCGCTTTCATTGAGAACGGACAGCTTTGTATCGAACGTTGTTCTTCGAGCGGCTCTCAGTTTGTGTCGCCGTTTTGTGACCAGGAAACTTGAGCAGGAAAGAAAAAGGTTACGGGAGAGCACAAAAAGAAGTGCAAATCCAGCCGGTGTACCGCGTTCTTCGGTTTGTAGGTCACCCCTGGTTATGCCCTTCCTTCAGCTGGCTTGCCTCTATCGGTTCTGTTCTATCGTTATGCCACTTTGACGGGCGTTTTTGCTGCAAAAGGAGTCTCTGCGTATGCGATTGCCATCACGAAAACGCATTCTTCGTGGCATACCTCACTGGCCACATGTGTCATCGAGCAAGTCATCGGAGCATAACCGTTTCTGGCATCATTCAGGAAAGGCTGCGCAACGATGACGTCATTACCTTCGTCTCTTCGCGCAGTTCTTCGCACAAAACATGTGGAAGTCTTGTTCTTATAAGGAGGTCAGAATGCGTTCAGGGAATCAATAGATCAGGGAATCAATAGATCTCGCTTATCTACACTTTCTTTGCGTTGATGTTTGTAGACCTTTGTCATTGCTGCTAAACGGAGATGCTATGAAACAGTCAAGCCATGTTGGCATGGCTTTCATCTCGCGCCTTTTACACTTACGCCGTTTTTAAAAAATGCAAATAAATTTCAACTTTGTGCATTATGCATCGGCTGATATTTATTTAACTTGTTTTTAAAAGTGGAGAGAAATTTATTTGTACAAGATGCAGCGACTCGTATTTAACCGCGAAGATGAAAAAGATTGTGCGTCGTAAAATACACTAGTTACCGCGAGGATATGTGCAGAATTGAATACGGGAGAGAAATAAATTAGAAATAACAGGAATGGTGGAAATTACAGCGCAACTGTGAGGTTCCTACGGGCCTATAGAATGTTGATTTTCCTATAGTTTCGTATTTACAGCGCGGAAACAAATGCGCCTGGGGATCTTGTGGGCTCGTAGAGAATCATCGGCTAACCTACTCTTGCTTCAATTAGCTGAGAGGTTTTTTTTTATTGAGAAACACAACAACCGTTATTCGGAAGAACAAAAATAAATGTCACCATAGAAAGGCCACGCGGTCGATCAAGTCCAGCTTCCTTGGACCTTTTAATTGTGAATTAACTGTCGAATATTGTAAGATACTGTTATGAACGTATTGATGGGAACGATCTAATCTTCCTACGCGCCGCAAAATACTGCGTTTAAAGTTCGTCCTGCGCTCCGACCGAGTAGCGAAGAATGCAATAGAAAACCAAAGGGGTGCCTTTTTTTTTTAAGAATAAACAGCTGAAACCTACAAGCGCCCAGTGAGGATTGTGTGCAATATTGGTTGTTATGGTGTAATCTTACTATGCTACAAAAATTGCGTTAATAAAAAAACTTCCCACTGAAAAATGCGCTTGTCCACAATTTCGGGGTATCAGCGCGTTGACTACTCAAGTGCGTACTTTCAGAGGCCTCTTTCGACCAGCCGGCTAATAGTGGAGGAAAGCCACGGCGTATGCGGCGGAAAACGCGGTACATATCGATGAACGAGCGAGATATATTGTGTATCCGCTGATGGATGCGCTGGCTGACCGGCATCGTAAAGCAGGGCGTCATGTTTCCAGCGGACTCCCGATATCGCTTTGTACAGACCGTGTTTGTTCAAGCGCTCCAAGGGGCGCTATCGCGTATATAAACGCACTGGACACGCGGAGACCGGTGCAGGCATCTTTCTTTCAGTTTGGTCGCCGGCGGGGAATGAGTAATGAATTGTTTTGGTCGCTCCAAGTTCGTCCGCGCAACAAGGGATCGAAATTGGAACCATAGCGCTTTTTCTTCTAGTATTTTCTTGATTTTATCGCGAAGGTCCTGTTCCAGGTGGCTGCGACTATTGATTACATGGATCGCAACGTTCACTCGATGGAAGTAAACTAGAGATGGATGGAAAAATAATTAAGTATTCCGGAAGGTATCTCCGAGAGCCGCCATGCAGTGAAGTGGGCGTGCACGACTCGGCCACTCCCTTATAGAAATGGTCTGTATACAGTCTATCGACTTCTTATAGAATCTATTGTCTTCCTATGATATTTCGTTTTGTCTGTTCATAGTCTTTAGACTGTCTATAAACAAAAGACTACTAAAAGTGTATGACCATAAATCTATAGATTGTCTATAGACTGTCTGTAGCATTTGTATTGCCTAAAGACTTGTCTACGGTTTGTCTATAAAAAGTCTACAGACTTTATATACAGAAGTCTATGGAGAGTTTATAGACTGTCTAAAGAAACTTTTGTAAGGGCTGTCTAAGATAGAGAGATGTAATAACGCCTTACGCTCTGGGCTCTGCGTTACTGCAGCGCGCGCACGCTTTGAACGGAAAGGAGTATAAAGGGTGTAAACTGTGTTCTAGCGTACACCCTTTTATATATAAAAGGGAGTCCGCTAAAGGACAGCTTACTCACTTATTACTCCCATACAGGCGTATTTGTGTTTAGAGTTATTAGATCGCTTTTGGGAAACGCATTGTTGTTCGAATTTTCCTCACCTTACACCGAAGCTCAAGAAACGGGTGGCCGGTGTATCAATATGCGGAATGTAAGGACAATGCTAAAGGCGAAGAAATCTAAAACAAGTACGGTCTCCTCATGACGTAGGACACTGTGAACCCGTTATAATTTAGCTATGCATATCTTGCGTCATCGCTTATAGTAAATGGTCGTCCGGTTTACATAAAATGTTCATGTTTTTTCCGGTAGGAGCTCCGTGTACAGTAAACATTGAGGCCCGACGACGAACCTGTTACAGTGAAAATCAGTGAGAGCGTCTGTCACGTGCCGCTCAAAAGTAGATTGAGTGGAGCACCTCGCCGGATCTCGATCTAAGCCCTTAGCTTTACCCGCGGACGCGCGAAGAGATTTCGCGGTTTCCCGACGACTGTCTCTATACCCTGGGGCCTCAGGGAGAGGGACTAAGTCTGCATCGACATCCGGACGGATACCGTCACGTTCAAGTATAAGATGTTCAATTGTTTCTACAGATTTACCACGCACTGCACATGCGCCACCTTATTGGTTGTTTCTTTTAGTAGCTGCCAATTCTAAGAAACACTGATCTATAGCTTCAAAGAGCAGGGCACTGCTTCTTAGTCTTGAATTATCATGAAACAATTCCTTCCTGGTCTGCCTTTTCTAATTTCGATATAGTTCTACACTCTGCTTCTTTTCCATTGAATTTGTCCAGTTTTTACCTTACGCGTTTTTTTTTTAAACTGTCGTTTAAAGCTCTATTTCTCCGTATTTGTCCGCCTACAAGCGCCATCTCATGGCTGCCAGTAGCGAGCCAGTAGCGAGAGTAACGAGTAACTCAATGAGAATATGCGAGGAGACGTTGATAGCGGTGGCCTCCTCTTTTTACACGCTGCGGAATCCGACTTATAAAATGCTTCCTGCTGTAGAGAGAGAGAGGAGTGGTAGACGAAAGGGAGGGAGGTTAACCAGTAAAATGTTCCGGTCGGCTACCCTGCACTGGGGGAGAGGGATGAGGGGGGCGTAAAAGAATAAGAAGTAGTAGAGAAATGCGGTCCGTAGCAAGCACGGCAGGCAATGACACAAGCACTGTAAGTCACAGGCCGCCGCAGCTGTAGCCTGCACACCTTCAGGTCTGCCGACTGCTGCGACTTGAGTAGAACAGATCGAGGGCCCTTCATCACAAGGGAGCGCAGACGTTTCAGTGTCAAGAAAGGCTTCTTGCCGTTGCGGCTGATCATGTTGATGACAACGTAAGCATCGGACTTCTCGGAAGGATGAGGCTGGAGGATGCTCAAGGGCTGGTCGGAGCAGAGTCCCTGCCACCATGTCGATGAATACAAGTGTTTTGCAGAGTCCCGAACTCCGTCTCTTGACCAAGTTCCCTGGCAGGCTCTGTGTTCTGCGACGTTAGAGAGCAGTTTCGCGACGTCCAGCGATAGGTGCGCTGCCTGGCCGGAAATCCAGTCGAATGTAACTGCAACCTGGGCGTCACCTAGGCTTTTGCCACGATACCTTGGGTCTAGGAGGTTGGCAGTGATGTGAATGGGTCTTACACAGAACTGCTCACGCTCGCTGTTCACGTGCATTACTTGAGCCTGTTCGTCTTGCGCCAATGCGCTAGTTTCCAGCCACGCCACGACCTGCATTTTAATAGACTGGAAGACTTCGCAGACGTCAGACAACAAGGCCTTGTCAGATTCAAGCGTAGTAATCCCCGAGGAGACTGGTGTCACCAGGTCTAAGCAGCTTCGCGAGTGCTTCCAAAACACATCTTCGTCCAAGACGGCCTGCCATATCCATTTGTTCACCCGTAGTTCTCCCATGATTACAGTACCTTGCGGTGCCTCCTTGTTGTTGAGAAGGCTTTGTATTGACGGGCTGAAGCCACCCCATCTTGTCTTGCTAGGCAGTTTGAGTGTTGTGAAATTGCCTTTAATAGTAATAATAATTGGTTTTTGGGGGAAGGGAAATGGCGCAGTATCTGTCTCATATATCGTTGGACATCTCAAACGCGCCGTAAGGGAAGGGATAAAGGAGGGAGTGAAAGAAGAAAGGAAGTGAGAGGTGCCGTAGTGGAGGGCTCCGGAATAATTTCGACGACCTGGGGATCTTTAACGTGCACTGACATCGCACAGCACACGGGCGCCTTAGCGTTTTTCCTCCATAAAAACGAAGCCGCCGCGGTCGGGTTCGAACCCGGGAACTCCGGATCAGTAGTCGAGCGCCCTAACCACTGAGCCACCGCGGCGGGGCGAAATTGCCTTTCCCGCACCGTGACTCCTGCTTTTGTTGGAGCGCAGCAGCAACTACGTCAGTGTTTTTCACATATTTGATTATTTTTCTAGGCGTTTCCTGGACCTCTTGCAATAGATTTAGGCGCATGAGGTCGTTGAGGAGCAGGTTCAGCCCATGTGCTGGGCAACCAATGGTTGCAATGTGCGGAAATTTGTAAACAACATTCCTGCATGCTGCCTGCGCATTGCTGGCATTATCAGCAACCAAGACAATTACTTTGTGGGGTTGCAGAGACTCAATCACATTACAGATCTCGCTGCTGATGTAGGCCGCGGTGTGCCGATTCGTGCCTGTTCCAACCGATTTGTAAAACACAGGCTGCGGTGTTGCGATGACGAAGTTCACAAATGACTCGCCGCGAATGTTGGTCCACCCATCTGTGAGCACGGTATAAGGCACGTCGAGTTGGTCAGAGCCTCCTCTACGTGAGTTCTCACTCGCTTATACTCAGCGTCAAGCAGGGGGCCGCTCAAAACGTACCGGCTAGGTGGTGTGTATAAAGGCCGATGCATCTTGAACGTAGCCAGCCAGTGCTCGTTTTCCGATGGAGAGCACGGCGTGTTCATTGTGTATACACAGCCCTGGCCAAGGTTTCATCAATTTTTTGCTGAATTTGAGGCGTGATTCTGTCGACAAAAGAGAAGACGCTAGCGGAATTTTTCATTGAAGAAGGTTCCAGTGAGACCCTGGAGCCCTGGTGCTCACTTCACGAGACCGCCGATGAACTTCCAGATGGCTTCTTTTCGGTTGCGACGTCATCCACCTCCTTCACCTCTTGAGGGCACTTTTTGCAGGACAAGAGATGTTTAGTGAGACGTGTAGCGTTAGGGAAGCCATGCGACGCGTCACAGTATTTGCAAAGCGCTAGCAGTTTTTTGCCCGCAGTAGGCGAGTCGCATACGTTAAAATGTTTCCACACCTGCGACCGTGGACGAACCATAGCGAAAAATACGCAGCCACGCTACGGCGAAATACAGCCGGTAGAGACCAGTAGTCTAAGTTATAACGTTTCGGGTACGTCGAAGCGTGAAGAAACACGACACGCCATTTGAAAATGATGCTGGAGATCCTCCACCGGTTCGTTCGCGGCGCTCCAGCGAAATCAGAAGTCGAGCTACTACTTTTTCGCCGCGAGTTCTGGTTTCTGTAAAGGGCCCCGATGTCGCGTTGCGGGGAAAAAAAAAAAGAATCCGTCCTGAATTTTTTTTTTCATGTCCACTCTGATTGAAAAAAAAAACGAAAAAAAAACTTGCTTTTTTTCCCCCAAATTTTCAGTGTATTTTTCGACCCTTCACATCTCTAGTCGTGAACACTGCACTCGCGTACGCGGCAGCGTTGCATACAAGTTCATCTGGAACAACAGTTCACCAACAAGACTACCCGCAAGCATTCGGGAACATCCGCTCCGAGAACGCATCCTTTCAAGAGCGGTCGCCCGTGAAACGAGTGCAAACACACACAAAGGGGGCAACTGGAGTCGATTGCAACGTTATGGAGACAACGCGACACAACGCGTGTATAGAAAGCGAAACTGGTTCCCACATGCGCAAGCAGCTATAACGAAAGCGAACTCGGGCGTCACGTACGGAGCGAACGACGAGAGAAAGGAAGAAAAAAAAAACAACAACAAAGGCGAGAAGAGTATAGAACTGGCTCAAGAAGGAGAAGCTGCGCGTCGCCCGCAGACAACGTCCTTGACCACGAAGTCTTCTTCGACGGCTCTCTCCCCAGCAGGAAAAGACGAGGATAGCTGCTCAAGCGTTGCCGCTGCACGAAGATCCGATAGAGAGAGAAAGGAAAGAAAGAGAGAGAGAACGAACGGAGGAGGAAAAAGTGGTCCAGCAGAGCCGCGCAGACTCTGCCCTCGGCCTCCGGGCAGCCGCCGGAACGAGTGCGGAGTCCCATTAATATCGCCACTGCCCCGGCTGCTGCATGGGCCGCACGCGTTTCCTGGTTGCCGCAACGCTGCCCGGCTGTTGCCGCCAATGTTGGGCGCTTACTTGCGCGCCGCGTCGCAACGTGGTGTGGCCTGCCAGCAGCTGGACTGTGCGCGCAATACGGTTACGCGTGTACTAATACAGTTGAACATCGTTATAGCGAAGTTGAAGGGGCCCGACGACTACTTCGTTATAGCCGTAGCTTCGTTACAGCCAGTGCCAATTGACCGATCTTCCAAGGGGAATCGCCATTCCTTCGTTATATCCATTATTTCGTTTTAAACAATTTCGTTACAACGATGTTCGACTGTAGCGAGTCGGATGGATGTTCGCGGTGTACAGTTGAGGCGTCGAGTGCCGCTGTGCTGTATGTGTCATCTAGGCGTTGTAGCGAAGGTGCGCCAACGAGCATCCTGGCAGTGATTCTGCAACCATAATTTTATCGAGGAACTTCGCCCGAGTCGTTGTAGTACGTCGACACAGCCGAAAGCTGAATGACAACGCCGCTTACCAATGAATGGCATGCAGGCTTGCGCATGTCGGTGGAGGATATGACATATAGACTGATGGACACAAGTAGTACATGCAATGAAAGCTAGCCAGTGGTTTGTCAGGGTTGTGGAGTGGATTCCAGAGGATGGGAGACGTGGGAGGGTGCGGAAAAGAATCCGGTGGGCATACTGGATTAGGGAAGTTGAGGGGAGGGGTGTACTGAGGCGCATGGGACACACTTACTGGAGTGGGCGTAGTTAGGCTAATGACGATTATGATGATTAAACCGAAGAAATGACAGCTATGGTTGTCAGTTCCGTGCCACGGAGCAGAGCGAAAGGGCTGAGAGCTTTGTATTCGCTGCACATGCGGTGACGCAGCCTTCTAACGGTTTGTTACCGTTGGCGGTTTTCCTCCCTGCCACTTTTTTCTCTGTCTCTTATCAACGCCAAGCTGAATGCAAAAAGAGGAAAAAGAAACATGTCGTACGTCCTTATTTGTATTCAGGAACGAAATACGGCAGCGTTGTCAACTGCAGTGATGAAAGGAATTCTATCAACAGCTGGGACTGTACCGATGATATCGCTTTCGCATAAAACCAGTGTCCGGCAACATTGCAGACGAGGTTACATTAGCGCAGTGCAAGAAATTAGCCAGCTGTTAAGCCTTACAGCGTTAAATAATGATGAGCGGTATTCCACCTCTTCTAATACGAAAAATTCCTTGCGTGTCCGTTTGGAACACAGTTATCTGCGTTACGCCTGGACAAGGGGCTATTCTGACTGGCATGAAATAAAATCGTTTAATTCCGCTGTAGTTTCGGTACAAAATACAACACTTGCATGTTGCAAGCATGCAAAAATTCGTCATGCATGGCCACCGCCTAGTAACAGAGATTAGTGCTATGGTTGCGAGCAACACGACTGCGGTAATGGATTTAATGATGTTCCTCGTTCAGCCCCTTTGGCCTTTGCCAACTCCTCCTCTCCACTTTTCTCCCACTTCCATACTATTTTCCTTCCCTACTGATACCGTGCATAGCTTCCATCTCCGCAGTCACGGATCATATAGACGTACTACAAAAGCAATAGTAGAGAGTTTTAGTTTCACGTACGTAGAGGGTTCACGTACGCAAACGTGAGAAGTCTACGTAGTCTGCACGCAGGTGATTTGAAACCCTTATAGTTACACGTACGCGAAACACGCCGCGCGTTACGCCTAGCGCCATCTACTAAGAAACACAGACACTGGTTGTAGCCTAAATCATCCAAGACAAGTCTTTAAGCCAAGCCATTCATAGCGAGACGGTTGCTATGACGACGACCAACGCTACTTCGTCAGGCTTAACAGCTGGAAAATCGCCCTTCTGTCTGAAAAACAAAAGCCATTTGTCGCTTGAAACCTTATGCGAGGGTAAGAATGGGCAAATCGAAGGCGAATACAACAGTTTAGAACACGATATCGCCTCGAGGGATTAGCGACGAAGCTGTTATCGCTGTGAAGCGGGGGGCAGGGCGCCACCATGTTTGACAACGCTGCGTACGCAAGCAACGCAAAGACCGCAACGTAAAAATCCGAACCTCACGTACGTACGTGAGACTCGCGCATACCCTTTGCGTTCTGCGCATGCGCACTGGTCACCCATAAGAGCTCTACGTACGTGAAGCCTCTGCGTACGCGAAACTAAAACTCTCTAGTGTTGTTGGCATTGCCCAATGTTGTTGTCCGCCGTGCATTTGGCCTTCCAGACGCAGATTCGCGAAAATACAGACGCTGGGAACAGTTTCCGCTGGCACGGTCAAAGCACCGTGCGATCCGAGCTCCGAGCTTGTGTTTTCTTCGTAGCTGTTGGTCTGTTCGAGCGAAGTCGGAGCAGGTTTCGGCCGTCACGCAACGGAAAGAAACTCCTTCAGGGTCTCGTTGCGGTGCTCAATTCGTCGATAGTGTGTACCCTTGCCTATATAAGCACGACCAGAAGCGGGCTGAGGCGTCTGTGCCTGTCGTGCTTGTCGCGTGATCATGGACTCACGCGAGCACCTCGATCAACGAGGCAAAGGCCTAGCTAGGCCTGGTATAGGCTGGCTTCACGAAAACGTTGGAAACACGCCTTAAGCCTGTCAGTGGCGTGCGCGCTGTTTCGGGACTGTCTGATTCGCAGGAGGTCACCAATATTTTCTATAATACACAAAATTGTTCTACTTCAACCGGTAAAGAGCCGTGCTGGAGTACTGGTTCAAAAGAATTAACTGTGGGGCTATAGCTGGTTATCACTAACAATTAAACGACTCTCTCGCTTCTTAAAATATCTCGCCATTCAACGGTTTATGATACCCGCTTTCATTTTCCTTGGTCATTGCCTCTTTGTCGCATCAAATACGGTATGCAATCATTGCCTTTAATTCTTTCAAAATACCTGAACATTATAGAGAATAACAACATATCGCTAAGAGATGTCACAGTGAAGAGCCTAAAAACCATTTTGTACCTTTTTGAAGACGTTTAGCTTGAACTTGCTCTGAACTGTAAATAAGATTAAAACGCGGGTAAATTCTTCTTATGTTGTACACTAAGATGATGTAGTGCTTTTGTTTTGTAGTATTTACATTGCTTTTTGTTTTGATTGTGATGCTAAATGTTGAAATGTTGTATTTAATTCATGTTGATACTTTAGTTTTTGTTTCGAATGCCCCACCTGTAGCTGTCTTGTAAAAAACTGAGGCAACACGCTGCCTCGGCAATGTGGGCGTAGGGTGCCTCTGAAGCTGCAATAAAGCAGCTTTTTCCCCTGCGTCCTCTCTCTCCCAGTCATACCTGTACCACTAAGAGCGAGAAATAAACATCAACTTCAACTTCAGCGTAGGATCCCATTCATCTCATTTAGCGAAACGGACATGAAAACAGCGCCCGTGTTCGTCTGCCATTGTGTTCCCCGGTGCCTTGCTGTAAAGAAGATGAACCGAAAGTTAGTACCTGTAATACCAGGTAGTAAAGTCTATTGTAACTTAGCACAGACAGTACACATCCGGTACAAGACAGCACATGCAGCACGAACACGAGCAGTTTGCGAACCCCGCCGAGCATCAGCTAGGCCTAGCTAGTCCTAGCCGACAAACAATACAACACGTTTGAAAGCCCAATAGAGAAGAAACGCTCCCTTGTCGACACCGGCCATACATTATAGCGTGCGCACGGTTATCGCCGGGTAATTCGCAGAGAACGTTGCCTCTGCCGGCTGCCTGCGCGCCAGTAGTAGGTGCTACGTGGAACGCTGTAGCGAGCGCCCAAGGTCAAGGGTATATGGAAGCGGAGGTAGTCGCAGGCAGGCAAGCAGGCCGTCGCGTCATTAGCATTCACCGCGCCGCGACCACAGCAGCCGCGCTTCAAACCACTCCCATCAGCCGGAGTGTCTTGCCTTCTATTTTCTCCCGGAATTTTGCTTTGTCCTGAGGACGCACGGCAGTTCTTTTTGAGGAGTTGGGTTTTGTGTCTTTCATTCCTTTGTCTCCTAAGCGTCGCACGTGCCTTCTGGTCAGGGTTTCCTTAGCCCTGTTGTATTTTTTTTCTATTAGGTTCTAAAACAGACAAAAAACCGCCTTCGGCTATATGCACCGCTGGGCGCGCTAAGATAAGCTTCCTAACTCCCAGATCACGGCTCGTCGTTTCGAAATGGAAGACTGCCCGTAAGGTGCACTAAGGAAGAACAGGGAGAGAGAGAAAGAGAGTGAGAGAGGGGGGGGGGGGGGGAGTGCCGAGCAAGTTCACTCGTCTACTTAGCGAATAGAAAGTGGAAGTGAACGGGCGCCGGGCGGCCTTGAACAGGAGTTAAAAAAAAAAAAGACAAAACGGAATGAACTACAAGAATAAAAGCGTCGCTATTCAGGCGAAGGTTATGCAAAAGAGCGCCGCCCTTTTTTAACCGAAGTTCTCTTCCGGTGAAGTGGTTTTCGTGTCGTTTTTTCTATTTTTTTTCTTTTCTCTTGCCTTTTGTCGTTGACGCTGGCTCAGCGAGATTGCCGTGCGTGTTGGGAAATAATTGCCCCGAGGTAAAAACCGAATTTAAGAAGAAAATAAAAGGCGACGAATGTCGGCGAATTAGGGTCGAGAGTGATTGTCTCATTGTTTCCAGGAGACGTGCTTCAAAGGGGACGCAGTGATTGGGCTTCGTGTTGTTTGTTACCTTTTCTGTGTCTGCGCCTGGTCGAGTTTTTCTTGTCTTTTTTTTTTGTCGCAAGATATGCGATCGGCATTACGCGAGAATGAACAGCTGCTCGCTGAGCAATTCTGTCCACGCCTATAAAAGGAAAAAGAAAAGTGCTTTGCGCAGAGTCTCAAAACACTGAAAAAAAAAGCAATTCTAGAGCGAAATACGTACCGATGATTCGAGATTTGGAGCCCAAAGTGGGGGTCATTTTTGCACCCAATCAGTCGACGTTTGCCGCAGTATATGAGATGAGTGGCTAATTGGAGAGCAAATCATAGACTTTTCTTTAGGCTATTTCGACTGCAGTGAGAGCACAAGAAACTAAAAAAGTGACTGAGAAAAAAAAAGTGGGAAGCAGGGTCACATTGTAAGCAGCCACTTGATTACCGATACTGCAACAGTACAGTTGAAAGCAGCCTTCAAACTTCAAAACTTCGGAAAATGAAACCATATGGTGCGATGTAAATGGAAGGTCTGACGTCACAAAAGTATGGCGAAATCCGAACACCGAGGCCAGATAATAAATAGCCGTCAGGAGTTGCGAAAGCAGCTGGTGAGTTCGTAATAGGCGGCTGGATTGCGTTACGAGCTATCTTCCCAGTATTTGAGGCATATCGCTTCCTCATGCAAGAAAAAAAAAATGGACAGACGATTACGATAGTCGGAAATGCGAAAATCGAGCGCAGCACTTCACGCGACACCTGCCACCGCTGGCAGGTGATGTGTTACGCTGCTACTACCTGCCAACACGCCACCTGTCACACGCCTACACACGCCACCTGTCACGTGTGTAGGAACAGGCGCCTGAGTGCTGTGCTCTAAAAAAATAAAACGCTAACCATGCAATGTCCAAAGTAGCTATTAGTCGTTCATCGGGCAACATAACTCGAGTTGTGTTAATTGCTCTCGGTATCAGGTAAACTATTGTTATTTTCTTTTCCAGGTATGGGAACATTTAAAACGACTGCGGTGTTGACTGGAGGCGACAGACTTCGATGCCGGCTATGACTGCACAGAGACTCTGCCCAGCGCTTTCCACAACCAGTCCAAGTCAACCTTTCCTCACCCACGTCTGAACGCTCAAGTAAGCCTGGGCTTGATGTACATAGGCTTCACAACAAACTTTAGAATCGGATGAAGAGGTTGCAGCATCAGTTCTTAATGGCTGCGACAAGAACGAGTGACCTTTCTTTTATCGTGTCAAGGTTACGTGTGGATTACGACATAACGCCGTATTGAAGGGCTCTGGCTCAATTTCGATCATCTGAGGCTCTTCGAGATGCACGAAAATCCCAGAACGCGGAAATTTTCTCCGTTAACTAACAAATTATACAGGCCGGCGTGGCTGGCAGCCTATAGTCTTTAAAAACATGAGACATCCAATCTCATAGCCAGAAGTTCTCGACAAGAACATTTCTTTCAAGGGTAAGTTGTTTACGAATGCAATTTTTTCGCGTATCGTAAGACGGCACCCCAACAATCAATACATTCGCAGATCCCTCCTCGGCGCGTTTTGTACTTTTCTGTCGTTCATTTTCAAAACGCACCCCATATGTTTTTGGATGGCAGTTTTAACTGTTCGATGCGAGCCAAGGGCAAACTTTAAAGGCAAGGTTTTGCTGCGCGTCGCACATGAGACCGTTCGTGTGAGTGTGTTCGTAACAATATCTTACTATACTTCACAGTTTCCTCTCAATTAAAAGTGATGTACAAGAAACATGGACTTGAATAAACCACTACGCGTGCTTGCCATCGAAGGTTAAAAATATTATGAAGGTGTTCGGTTATTTCCTCATACTTTAGACAAGGATGGGTGCTACCAGATGTAAAAAGACATACGTAGGGCTGGGGCAGCGAAGTAGAGTAGATGATCACTAAAAACTCATGAAGTACATCGTTTATGACGCACTAAGTCCTTAAAAAGCTACACATAGCCAAAATAAGCTTGCGTCACTCAAATATTGGCTAGAGAAAATGAGAAAGAGAACGAGGGAAGAAGAAAGAAGAATTCGATCATAGAAAAGTGCCTTTCCCAAGTGGCGGCAGGAAATAGTTATTCACTGCATGCATACTACCGCCTATTTCTGGGCGCGTTTGCGGGTTTTGTTATCGCGAAACGGCTCCACCCAGCACTCGAGGCCGAACGAGCGGAGCGCGCGTGTTTTTCGGCTCTACTTTTTCTTTGGCTGTTTCCCGTGGCAGCGGCCGAACTAGTAACGCTAAAACGCCACTACACCCGTGTTTGCCGTGAGCGTCAGCGCTTATATCCATTCTCGGGGGGTTATGGTGAGGGTGAAAGGTACACTCTAGGCAGGAAGAAATAAAAATAGAGTAATCTCTCCTCTAGCACACTCTCTTTTGTGAGAGCGCATCCGCGACCGCAACAACAACAACAACAACAACAACAACAACAACAACAACAACAACAACAACAACAACAACAACAACAACAACAACAACAACAACAACAACAACAACAACAACAACAACAACAACAACAACAACAACAACAACAACAACAGAATCAGGGACGGCTAGGACAATAACAAAACCGCTATTTTAGTCTGCCAAATAATTAGCACGAACGCTTCTTGACAGTTATCTTCATTCAGCTTTCGGCAATATTACCCTAAGAATGCTCAAGAAAGTAACCGTAAACTGCTCTTAGCTCGTAGGACATATCGCCGCAGCGTACGATTTTTCATAGGGGCTGAAACATGGAACAACCTTTCATATAACCTTTAAAAAAAACATACAGCTTTGCGTACTCAGTAATAAAACAGTAGTGTTTTTATTAAGGAATACAATATGTAGAACTAGCACTAACGCAGTAGCGTTGAAGGCCCGTTATGCAGGAAATCTGGCGTCGGCGTTGTCGGCGTTGTGAGCGATAATAGGGTGTCGTTAAGTGGCCCACGCAGCCACCCCCGGAGAACCAACCTAGGTGGGCAACTTAGGTCACGCGACCTTGTGGGATCATCACAACCTACCCATCGGATGGTGAGAAAATTAGCCATACTTTCAGGTGGCAGTTAAATTAATCGTTGATTGCGAGAGGTAGCTCGCGAAGAGCAACTTGCATCGCACGAGCCCCTCCGGTGGCAGCACTTGCCATTCCAGGGCAGTTGCTTGTCGCTTAACCGCTGCACCACTGAGCCAGGAGTGGTATGAGGACTCCGAGGTTCCTACGTATGTAAAGTTGAGAATGACCAACTCCGCATATATGGGCATTAAACCATTAACGCTGTCGCGTAATATTGTTAAGGCGGAATTTAAGTGTCCCCTCTAATTTTTCGGAAAACGATTGTTCTTAACTTGATAATTTTTGAAATGAATCCATCACCAGATACGACGCCAAAAGATTCAGATGGATATTCAACACTTTGTGTTTCATGTCAAGTGAAACAGAATTGTTTATTCTCATTCTGTCAAGAACAAGAACAACAAAACAGCAACTAAAACAACAACAACAACAACTAAAACAACAGCAACAGCGACAAAATGACGACGACTCTGAGTGGTGTGAGTTGCAGAGAAAAGTAAGAAGATAAAACACTGCCCCCTGTCGTCGATGCAAAACACCGCAATAAAGCGATGTGAACCCGGGTAACGTGAGTGTTAACGAGAGCAACGCGGATGGCCGCAATGTCAACAGCAACAGCGAATGACGTCAACGACGCCGTAGCATCGCGAGCACCGCCAAAACAGAGGCGACAGCAATGACCCGTGCAAAAGAAAAAAAAAGGTGGCCTAATGTAGCCGGGACGCGGCACGTCAGGTCCGCGTGTGCCCAGTGTTGCGAAATGCCTGCCTTCGGTCGGCCCAACATCGAAAGCCCGTTAGCACCTGTCGCCTCCTGGTTTCGATCGGCCTTGTACACAGGTCTCGGCGGAGTAAACAACACCGAGCGAGGGAAAATGGAGAAGGGGCAGGGGGGGGGGGGGGGAGATGTGGAGCGCTGTGTACGCTCGGAGCTCGCGCTGGTCTAGGGAGAAAAACGCGTTATGGAATCCGCCCTCTGCGATTTATCATTCGGCGTGCCTACTGCTGTTGGCGTCTTCGCGAAGTTGCCTCCCGGCCTCCGGAAGGACTTCCACTTGACTTAGGTCTCTGGCTCGCATGTTAGGGTGGCCACGGGAGTAGTGGATCGGTCGCTTTGCCGTGTATTGGCACTTACGTGGGCCGTTGTGTGGCCCACGGTCACAACTGCAGTGTCAAGAGGAAAGGCCCCCAGCAGTTGTGGGTAAGGCGTTATTAGTGCGCTAGCACTCATAGTGGCCTGTCCCCGCGTTTAGCCGCTGTGTGTATTGCCTGTTTGTCTGTGTGAAGCCTGTTGAGTGTCAGGGTGCTCACCTGCCCACTGGCTGGTGGTCAACCTGCCCAGGTATAAAAATGTGCATATATAAAACCTAGCAACCTGCCCATCGTATCAGGCGGCAGCTCAATTAATCGCGAGAAGATGCTCGGGAATAGCAACCTTGGTCGCGACCCAACCCAAGCAAACCATGCCTTACAATAATTTCTTTAGACTGTCTATAGACTGTCCATAGTTTGTCTATTAAGTCTATAGACTCTCTATAGACCAACCCCAGAGAAGTCTATAGGCAATACAAAGCCTACATACAGTCTATAGACAATACATAGATTTATGGCCATACACTTTTAGTAGACTTTTGTCTATCGAGAGTCTATAAACCTCTATAGGAAGGCAATAGAGTCTATAAGAAGTTTATAGACTGTCTATAGACCATTTTTGTAAGGCAAGTCCCACCGACGGCAGCACGTGCCATAGAATGGCAAGGGCGCATCGCTTGACCACTGCACCAGGAGTGGTAGGGAGACTCCCAGGGGGTCTATGAATGTAGAGAATGACCAATTCGCACATATGGTCATTAACCAATCATCGACGTCCGATTGACTGCCTTCAGTGAACTCTGGATCTCAACATCGGAACCGAAGTGAAAAACCGAACTGCTAGTGCACCTAATTCGCATTTGGCCTAATTGACCATCATTTATTTAGGTTGCGTCTCTATGCCTAGATGCCTTTATGACGGCGAATACTGGCGCAAGGCGCTGGTTTGTTTGCTTAAAAAAAAAAACCAAGGGACACGAAAATTTTCGCCATTAAGAGTTTTTTGTTGTCTCATGAACAGCTATCGGTATACGGCTTCGGTCAGGACACCATCCGGTCTGCGTTAACTGCGGTTCACTCTAAACGATGCAGTGCATTCTGTCGAAATCTTGATCCTGTTGTATGCTTTGCAGCTTAAAGAAAAAGGTGGTTGTTTGGGTACCACTGACAGTGGAATGTGCATTAGGCTCTCAACGCCTGCTCTTCGTTGCGGCGCCGTGCGTCGACATCTGTGTATACGGATGTTTTAAACGTGTGTAGAACCCAGCTACAAGGCCACAATTTAAGCATTTGAAAAAAGAATTTAAAATTGGCTTTGAGGATAAAAAATGGCGCAGTAACTGTCTCACGTATCTCGGTGGACACCAAAACCACGCCGTAAGGAAGGGATAAATGAAGAAGTGAAAGAACAGAAGGAAGAGGTGCCGTAGTGGAGGGCTCCGGAATAATTTCGACCGCCTGGGGATCTTTAACGTGCACTGACATTGCACAGCACACGGGCGCCATTTTGCGTTTCGCCTCCATCGAAACGTGGCCGCCGCAGTCGGGTTTGAACCCGGGTACTCCAGCCCAGTAGCCGAATGCCGTATTTCCGCATCCCTCAACTCTTTTTTTTTGCGTTTGCTTCTCCTCTTCTCTTACCGCACCACTCCGGGTAAAAAAAGAACGCCTTTTCCTGAACAGAGTAACGTGTCGGTTATTTTAAACACGATGGCAAAGACTTCTTTCTTTAGATCTCTGCCAACCAGGCAGGCCTGCAAGTAGGTGGCTTGCGCTCGTAGGCTACACCGTATAGTGGCGCAGAAAGTTGTCCCCGATTGTAGTTGGTCGATCGACGTGACATACGCTAGGTGCCAACTTTCCTTCGCAATGGTGCGTAAGCTACGGAGTAAACACGCGCCCTCTGTTCCTGCGCAGCAGTCCCTGGTTTCAGTTAATAGTCTCCTCTTAAAACATACTATATTAGTAATACTCGTGATTTAAGGCAAATTTCCAGCATAGCTGCATGTTTTCAACGTTACTCACGTTTGATAACAAGCAATTTTTTTAGGCACATCCTTTTACACGAAGCTTCCATAGACCTACTTCATGTGGCTCAGCGAGCCACAGCGAGCAACGGACAAGGCAGTGGCAGGCACCCAGGCGCACCGTATCATGTAGCCGAACTATTTGGTTGAGTGACTCAATTACGGATGCTCACTCATTGTAGTTCTCTATTCATTGACGAGAAAAGTTTTTGCCGAGCATAGTTCACTTCTTAGCTTGGCTTTCAAGAACGTCTTTCCTCTCTCCTTCGGTTTCTTCACGAAGGATTAAAATCGCGCGTACGCATTCATAAAATGATGATGACCGTTCACGAAGGCGCCCGCTGGTTGCCAGGAGTGCCCGTTGTCAACAGTCTAAATCAATAGACCCGGCTAGGTTCTTCACGACGGATCCCCGTATGGCCTGCCCAATCTACAACGTTAAGGACCACCTGATAATTCCGAAGACCTGAATTATCGGGTACTGTTGGAGAATGGCATGGAGGTGGAGAAAATTGAATAGAAGATGGCAGGCGCCTGTGTGTAGGGGTGAAGGCTGGATTCATTCAGGCGGGTCAGTCCGGGGGAGAAGCCTGGTATATTTGGCAAAGCCCCGCACTGCCGACGCATTAGGCGGCTCCATGCCCACGTGTTGTTGATGCAGTGGTGAGGTCACTTACCAAACGCTGATTTGTCAAAATATGTAAAAAAAGTAAGCAAATGGCAGTTTCTTTTTTAGTTTGTTCAGTGCATAATTTAATGAGCATTCTGAATGCTTTTATGGGTTCATAATTCGTTCGACTTGTTTGGAGCTACAGTCGGTACGCTGCTGTTCATGGAAGAGATTTATAACGCTTTCGCGATGCTCTCACCGTAGCGCTTCAGGTAGTTTTGGCGAATCTTTCTTTTATTGTGCCAGTGATGCAGGTGGAATGATAATGAGGCAACGGAAGTGACATCATCTATCTATACATATGATGTGGCTGAGCTCTGGAAGTTATAGTATGAGACTGAATTCCACATTGCCTTTAAACGCGTGATAACAATAACATATGCGAATTTTGCGGTTTAATTGTATTTGATCTACTATACAAACGAAGAAAAAGAAAATGTTTAGTGAATAAAAAGAGAAAACCATTGTATTTAACCATCCAACATAAAGTGACCCAGAATGCCTCCGTACTTAGAACTATGTCGATGCAGTGCTGTGGTCCCGGGTTCGAGCCCCGGACCAGGACGACTTTTTATTCAACTGCGAAGCTTCTATGAAAACTCTATACCTCCTTTTGTATTCTCATGGCTGCGCTTGGGTGGATGCTATATGACTAATTCCTCCTCCGTTCTAATCCCCCGCCATATTGCTAAGAATGACCTTCAAAACTTTTCAGAATTTCAATACTGTCGCAAAAGGAAAACATAAAAAGCACCCACGCTCCTCACCATCGCTCAAGCCGCGGATGAAGCACCGATATTTCTTCGACACCCCTGTCTCTCTATCACACTCCAGGGGCTCGCGTCTATCCCTCCCGAACCACCTCCGTTATTCAGAGCAACAAACCGCGGCGCCTGCACCTGTACTTTCTAAGCCAGCAGTGGTATAAAAGTTGGCCTCAGCTGTGCACACGCTCACGCGGGAGCGAGGCCTCGCTCTAGTATACACTCCGGAAAGCTAGAAAACGCACGCGGGCGGAAGAAGTGTGCCTCCCAGAAGAAACGGCCCGTTCTCACGCCATGCCGACGGCCATTACCACGCTAGTACCACCATCCGTGCGTCCAACGAGATGAGTATACAACGCCGCAGAGCGTCGTTTAGTGCCCACTCGATAGGGCTAGCGCAGGCACCGGTAATGGCTGTAAACGGGCAACCCAAACGACCCGCGGGGAATTGCTTTCTCTCCGCTAGCCAAGCATCGACTAGGCGGCTCTTGTTCCGTACGGGGGTTGCGCCAAAGGTTGTGCCACAAGGGGGGGGGGGGAGGTGCTGTGCTGGAAAAACGAAAGGGTAAGGGAGCGGAACAAACACTCTGGACAAGTAGAGTGCATGCAGGAAAGAAAGAAGACGTAACGACACTGCCGCGAAGGTAATCCATAGCACCGTTTACAACAGACAGATGCGTTACGGTGAGATAACGCGGTCCCATGCTCAAAGTACGCTGAACCTCCTACAATCTTTAATCTGGGGTTTTTCACCACTGAGAAGAAGATACTCAGTTACTGGAAGGTGCATGGTGACGAATATACTCGAAGAGCCCCGCAAAACCGTTTTTGGAAATGAATGTATTTCTGCGTGCTTTCAGTAGCACTTAGTTGAAACCGAAGGTCTATAGACTTGAAATGGCCATAGGCGTCGTTAACGGTGTTTAGAGGGAAGTGACTACTCCTGAGCCGGCATGAAGACGACTTCCACCTATGAAGACTTAAAGACCATTGAATTATAGCATGACCACGGGAGATGCATGGTCGGCAGGGAACACTGCTTTGGGCTTCCTCACTGCGGTGCTTAATTCTCAGTGCTAAAATGTCAATTGCTTCACTGTGAAGTGAAAACATGCTAAAGTTTTCTGTCTTGACGATGCCACAAAGAGCAAGGAGTAGTCCCACGAGAACTCGTTGGTGCAGCTAGCTATCGGGGTTAAAAAAAGAAAAAAATCTGCCCGAGTTTTCACCGATGCTTTTGGCTAAGAACTGACGGTCAGTGCATTCACAAAGGGTGCCAAATGTCCTGTCTGCACGCACATTATGGTCCTGCCGCGCAGATAAAATTCTATCATGCCACAGGGTATACTATCATAATAATAATAATAATAATAATAATAATAATAATAATAATAATAATAATAATAATAATAATAATAATAATAATAATAATAATAATAATAATAATAATAATAATAATAATAATAATAATAATAATAATCAGCCTTACTACACCCACTGCAGGCCAAAGGCTTCTCCCATATGTCTCTCCAATTAACCCTGTTTTTTGCCAGGGTATACTTACTATAGGGTATACTATACCCTACTATATAACAGTGCAACATTGGCTGAGCCAGGAAAGGTGCCGTTGGCCTTTCTGTGCGGATGATGTCAACGATACGTCGATCTCTGTCCACTGGATTTTCGTCGGCACGCCCAACATTGTTAAGAAGTTGAAAAAACGGACACTGTTGAAGGTCGGCGCTCTTCTGATATACGAATGTACCCCATTGAGTCGGTCACAAGTCTGCTCTGAGTCTTCAACGCTGCTCGGACTTGCGATGACTATGAAGGCGGTCAGCTCAAAAGTACGCGGACATATTAAGTGCGTGTTATAGCGATATTATGCTTAGATCAAATGCGGTTTCCGAGGGAAGCTTCTGCTTTTTTCACGTTTTAGCGATGGATGTTTGCTGGCTTCGTCATTGTATATCTTCATAGTTATGTTAGCAGTACTAGTTGCGTGTATCACGGGAAACTCAACGACGTCAACAACCCAGAGCCATGCGATCACGTTCTGAGCAACGGGAATGGATGAAACGCTGTATTCGCCTGCAGGACAATGGGAGAGGCCTTCTGTGATTACACGAACGCAGGTGCAAGCGCAAATGTAGTGCCTGGAAGCTGGCCCTCAGCGGGGCGTAGGTAGATATTCTATAGTTATTCCCATAACTACTTCGCCCCAATAGAGAGAGAGAGAGAGGGAGAGAACTGCTTGGGAGTTTCTGTGTCGTGTTTTCTTCTCGTTATCTTATTAGCGCCTCTAAACTGTGGGCGCGTCTTGCCCAGGCTTCCTTGAGAATTAAGCCCACCATCGGGTAGCGTCATTAGCATTGTAGCCTCCACTTTAGTGCCAGCAAGTCGTGACGCAGATTATAATAAAATGGCGTCGGAGAAACATTTCCCTGCTTGATCGCAGCTTTCAAAAACGTTTTGCGCCACCCCCTTTCGAAGCTCATTAACTACATTTGTATCAAATCTGCCTCCTCCGGAAACGCCCGACACCGCAAGGCAGCTTCATGCGCTTGCCCGCGACACGGCTGTGGGTTCATAGAGTCGAATAATAATAATAATAATAATAATAATAATAATAATAATAATAATAATAATAATAATAATAATAATAATAATAATAATAGTTTTCTGGGGGAACGGAAATGGCGCAGTATCTGTCTCATATATCGGCGGACACCTGAACCGCGCCGTATACGGGAAGGGATAAAGGAGGGAGTGAAAGAAGAAAGAGGTGCCGTAGTGGAGGGCTCCGGAATAATTTCGACCACTTGGGGATCTTTGACGTGCGCTGACATCGCACAGCACACGGGCGCCTTAGCGTTTTGCCTCCATAAAAACGCCGCCGCCGCGGTCGGGTTCGAACCCGGGAACTCCGGATCAGTAGCCGAGCGCCTAACCACTGAGCCACCGCGGCGGGGGCATAGAGTCGCAGCACGACGCACAATCTCGACCTGTTTCTAAAATTCAAGCTGCCACTCGGCCTTTCCCGCTGCCATGCAACTCATTGTGTCGCCTGTGGCTGGAAGTGCCGTTAACGAACTTTTATTCTCACTAGCGGCGATGGCACTCTTCAACGTGTGAGCACTGTGGGTGCTCTCACTCAGTGACTGCCCTCTCTTTGACAGCCAACGAGTGTAACTATAGGCAGAACTCCGCCGCTTGGATTCTGGTCCCTTAATAATAATAATAATAATAATAATAATAATAATAATAATAATAATAATAATAATAATAATAATAATAATAATAATAATAATAATAATAATAATAATAATAATAATAATAGTTTTCTGGGGGAAAGGAAATGGCGCAGTATCTGTCTCATATATCGGCGGACACCTGAACCGCGCCGTGAGGGAAGGGAGTCCCTTAGGAAAGGCCTGAATTCTGGGACCTTGGCCCCAACCTTCGTGAGCTATAGGACAGCCGTCTGGGCGTTCCTCAAGTAAGAAGCGCGTGCTTGAATGACAGACTGATGACCCACTGTGGGTGTCCTGTGTTGTAACGGACTAAAGGAGAACATGACCACGTTCCGAACAGCGAATTGAGCTTTCCTTCTCTTTTCCCTCTTGCCTCCCTTTATCCCCTTCCTCACCAGCAGGGCAGCCAATCGGGCACTTCCAGGTTAACCTCCCTCTCTTCCTTTCCTTTGTTCTATCTCTCTCTTCCTGACTGCTTAATAATAATAATAAAAATAATTGGTTCTGGGGGAAAGGAAATGGCGCAGTATCTGTCTCATATATCGTTGGACACCTGAACCGCGCCGTAAGGGAAAGGATAAAGGAGGGAGTGAAAGAAGAAACTGACTGCTTTCGTCGACGTAGTTTTTTTCCAAGCCGCTGCATAAGCATTCGTATGTTCTCCAAGTGAGAAGAATAGAGAGACTAAACGATTCCGTTCAAGCTCTGGCCCTGACTAAACGGACCGGTCCATCGCCATTCTAGAAAGCATTACTCTCTGTTTTCTCCCATTTCTGCGCCACAAAACGGAAGTGAGGAGAAAAAATGCAAATATTGGAGACTATTCGAATGCACAACGCGACGCACGTTGAGAAAACTACCGACAATTTGACAGTGGGGTGGTGGACCGCTGTGTCAATGTCGCGCGGCTTACCGCAAAACACTGGATATGTTTGAGTAGTACCGCCGCGAAACGGCTTGATGAAATCGACCCGCAGGTCTACGAAGCGAAACGCTGCGCAGGCGGTCCTGGTTTTACATCACTCAGGTTTTCCATCGAAACGTCAGACACGAACAAATAAGGAAACAAAGTACTGCAGGGAAACTAATGCCCTATATTCAACCCCTGCGCTAGAAACTTTTACCCAGAAAGGGAATAAAATGGTGTAAGGGTTAGACTTTTTTGGGGACTAGCTGCGTTTCCACTACGTTTAGTCCCTCATACTAAGAGCATAGTCATAGTACACTCATAGTACTAAGTCATAGCACACTCTTCTACTCTCACAGGACAGCGTTTCTCGTGGAGTCTAACTGCTGCAGTTAGTCCCATTTCACTCTTTGTTTAGCTTTGAGCGTAGGTCTTCGAATAGCCTGGCCGGCTCAGCCAAAAAGCCTCCTGCATATCGCGTTCTGCTGCATTAAATCCACCACGCCTATAAAGTGCTGGGTTAGGTGAAACATGTAACCTACAGATTACGAAACGTAGTGTCCTCAATGAAACGTATCCTCTCTCGCAGTACTGTGTAAAGGCCGGCTGACTCAGTGTATAGGCAGAGTCACAGGGACAACCGAGTGCTTTATATTGTTTTTTTCTTCATTTTCGTCGTCTAATGCGCCGTTTCCTTCTTAACGGGTGCAACCCAACTTGCCCAATTTTCTACTCTGCTGAGATATTAACCACCCACGCACCCCCCATACGTTAGGCGGTCACGATACAGCACTCTATGATAACCAAGGGTAATGATTCGTAAATTCAGTGACTGACCACGTAACGCCCGTTCCTGCCACCCGAAGGCGCAACGACTTAAGAATAGCTATTAAGAGGAAGGCCAGTGCGGTTCTAACCTGACCAGTGTCCTCAAGCATTGACCGCAGTCGCAGGCTTTTCCGAGCCTACGCCGCTGGTTGCAGGGTTCGCTGCATCTACAAAGCCCTCTAATGGCTACCTGCTCTGGGCTATCTTGCTGAGCGGGAACCATGGAAAACACGTCAATTATCGGCTAACACATGGAAGAAGCAGCGGCGAAACAAACGGGTGCTCTGGCTACAAATAAATTCGCGGATCTTTGTTTTTTTTCCGCCGTTAATTATTTTTTTTGCGTCTGCGGTCACACAAGTCGAAGAAAAAAGCGCTGTTATCGTGGACAGATGCACGGGCGCAGCTCATGGTAATTAGCATATGGCGGCCGAAGAAACGCGGATTATTCACGTTTTTGCGTGACTAAGAACCGCAATGTAGGCAGCAGGTCGGTCCTCGGGTTTGTCAATAATATGCGGCCAACCGATGATCCCCTTCTATCGCTTCGAGATCTTTATGGTGTTTGCGCGGCGGCCAAGTACGGAATTAAGGAGGCGGATAACCCGCCGACGCACGACACCTAGCGATGAAAAAAGGCGAACGAAAGCAATAGCAAAGATGGCAAAAAGAAGGGGGGCCAGCGGGACGCCGCAGTATATATATACACGTAGCTGGCGCGCGTCCCACAGAGGTGTTCGGCAAGGTCACAGCGCCTTTAAAAGGGAATCAGTCTGGCGTAGTGCGTACTACACACACACACTTGCGGCACGCTTCCGTGCTACCGGGAACCGCCGTCGACAGCGTCGGCCGCCCGCTGCGCTGCGGTGCCGCCGGGCCTTCCCACACGTGGCCTCGTTGCAATGGGCCGTTCGGCTCGCTGCGCCCGCACAAGTGACGCGTACGTGAACGTCGGCGGGCATTCTTCGCCAAGGCACGTAGACATGACGCGCCAACGGGACGGAGATTAGGCGTGGCATGTGGCGACATCTTGTGGACAGAATTAAAAGATGTCTGTGTGGAGAATTTATAATAATAATAATAATTGGTTTTTTTGGGGAAGGAAATGGCGCAGTATCTGTCTCATATATCGGCGGACACCTGAACCACGCCGTAAGGGAAGGGATAAAGGAGGGAGTGAAATAAGAAAGGATGAAAGAGGTGCCGTAGTGGAGGGCTCCGGAATGATTGCGACCAGCTGGGGATCTTTAACGTGCACTGACATCGCACAGCACACGGGCGCCTTGGCGTTTTCTCTCCATAAAAACGAAGCCGCCGCGGTCGGGTTCGAGCCCGGGAACTCCGGATCAGTAGCCGAGTGCCCTAACCACTGAGCCACCGCGGCGAGTGTGGAGAATTTATTTATTCATGTATATAAATTTTCCCTGACTTCATTCTAAAGTTTGAGTTTCTCTGACTGCATTGTAAAGTTTAATTGAAATACACTTTATTAGTATGAAGTTTACGACTACCCCAAGTTTTGCTGGTAAAATACGCCTTTTTATAGCTAGCTATCCTCTGCATGTGCATAATCGCCTTTATCCCTTTCAGAGTTTCTTGCAGGTGTAAATGTAATTGTAATTCTTAGTGCGGACTAATAATAATATTGCCCTTTAATATTCGTGGTACCAACACATCTCATGGGATGGCGCGCAGGTTTTCACGGCTCACAATTATCCACCTAAGGCGCATTAACAACGACGGTAGAGAGTGTCATGTGAGTGAAGAAAAATAATAAAGGACGACACGAGTGCCATCGAACCTTCAGTGATTGGTAAGGAACTTCGACTATCGAAGCGAGGCGCGCCAATCATTAAGAAAATTAACCACATCGACTTGAATGTCCATGCATGAAAACAAACGACTATTTTTTTTTCATATCACTCGAACACAGTGTATACGCTGACGCCAGGGCTGCGTCCTGTTTGTCTGGCAGAGAAGGCTTAAAATGATGCGTGCTGGGGTTTACAAAGTATTTCTCGTTGTGTCTCATTATCTCTTATATGTGGAGTACTACCGCAAGCCATAAAATTAAATATCATGCTGTACACGAAGAAATTTCTGAACGACTGATGCTCAGAAAAGAGGTATGAGGAGGTCGTTGCCTCCAGGTCACAAAAAATGCTGCGCAGTCCAGCAAAAGACCTGTTCAAAATTGAAAATCGGTTTTTTAATAACAATAATAATTGGTTTTTGGGGAAAGGAAATGACGCAGTATCTCTCATATATCGTTGGACACCTGAACCGCGCCGTAAGGGAAGGGATAAAGGAGGGAGTGAAAGAAGAAAGGAAGAAATAGGGGCCGTAGTGGAGGTCTCCGGAATGATTTCGACCACCTGGGGATCTTTAACGTGCACTGACATCGCACAGCACACGGGCGCCTGTGCTGTGCGATGTCAGTGCACGTTTGGCGCAGTATCTGTGTCACACCTTGGCAGACACCTGAACCGCGCTGTAAGGGAAGGGATAAAGGAGGGAGTGAAAGAAGAAAGGAAGAAAGAGGGGCCGTAGTGGAGGGCTCCGGAATAATTTCGACCACCTCGGGATCTTTGTCGTGCACTGACATCGCACAGCACACGGGCGCTTTTTGCGTTTCTCCTCCACCGAAACGCAGCCGCCGCGGTCGAGTTCGAGCCCGGGAACTCCGGATCAGTAGCCGAGCGCTGTAAGCACTGAGCCACCGCGGCAGGTAGGAGCGGATGGGCCCACGACAGCCTTTGCAGCTAGATGGCACCTCCGGCAGTGAAACGAAGTACAGTCGCATCTCCATAACTCAATTTCTACGGGGATTGTAAAGTTATTCTAATTGTGCGGAGTTCGAGTTGAGGGGAGCCTTTGTAATACACGTAATCTTGACGATACCAAATTGTCATTTCGGTTAATAAGGAAGTTCGAATTAGCGGAGTTTCATTTATGAGATTATATTCAATAAAAAGTTCACTTTTTATCCGAAAAAAAATGAGGGAGTTGGCCCAGGAGATGCTATTTTTTTCTTATACAAAATAGAGTGTTGTATGTAATGCAATCTCATTAATGAAACTCCGCTATTTCGAACTTCCTTATTAATCGAAATGACACTTTGGTCTCGACAACATCAAGTGTATTACAAAGGCTCCTCTTAACTAGAACTCCGCATAATTCGAATAACTTTCCGTTCCCTTTCGAGACTGAATTATGGAGGTTTGACTGTACTTCGTATCACGACGGAGGCGCCATCTAGCGACAATGAGGCCCACGACCAGCGCTTTTTTTTTTAATTTTTCTGGAAAAGGGAAAGCCCCATTGCACGCATGCGTGCTTCCATTTGACAGTGAGGGGGAGGGGGTGGGGCGCAACTATAAAGGGACTAGCCTCCTGTGACGACGCAGTAACCACCCGAGGACCCTCCTCGCCAGCCTCCCCCAGTCTAGCCCTTGTTCAATTGTTAGACGAAAAAATGTGCACACGCATGGCACACTGGGTGCACAAAGAGGACGCGGGCGCGCTGTCTGAAACGCGCCACAGCTCGCAGAAATTTGCATTGGGCGACTCGCGTGCGTCGACCGGAAACTGGCACGAGCTACTTTGCCGAATTTCGAAGTCGAAATTGGGCGTGCTGCGAGCATGGATGAAGGCCCAGAAAGCTAATGGCGGGTTTGCCGGCATAGAATACTATGCGTGCGAAAGAAATGATTGGCACGAACTTTGGACATCGGTTGTCATTTGAGGTTCGGCGTTTGTTCCGTGCTCATTTGGGATGATTCAGAGTACGCGTGGTATGGAAAGTGTGGTCAAACACCCCGCAGCAATATACATAGGCTACGAGGGTCGCCGTAGTGGAGGGCTCCGGATCAATTTAGAACTCTCAAAGCTCTTAACGCCCTTACCAAAATTTCCTTAGAAAGCCTAGTGACTTCCCATAGACTTTTGTCAATTAAGTCTATGGACTTTATATGGGCACGTACTATAGGCTGGTTGTAACGCAAATCCTATCAACAGTCTAGAGACGATCTTTGATTTATGGCCATACAATTTTAGTTCAGTTTTTTCTATACAGTGTCTATTGACTATGAATAAACAAGAGGAAATATATATAGGAAAACAGTAGAGCATTGAAGAAGTCCATAGAAATCTATAGACCATTTTTATATGGGTGGGCACTGACATCGCATAGCACATAGCGAAAAAAATTGAAGTGCAAATTTTTTGTGTTGGTTTATGTCATTATTTTTCCCAAAAAACACAGTTTTTGCAATTTTTATACCCTTTCAGGACATTCGTGAGCAACACCACATGTTTCGCCGCTTCTCTATAATACGTACTATCTCATTAAATTGTTTAAAGTATGATACAACAGAGTATATTTCAGAAAAAAAATGAACCAAAAAAAAGTGCTGTGCATCATTTTTGGGCACAAATTTCGTACAGAGGCGTTCCGAGTAAAAGTATAAATTGAAGCTCAGTTGATAACAAATTGCATCGAAATTTTGTGCAGCGTTTTTTATCGGACACTTTTTGTTTTAATCGAAAAAGAAACCGAAAACCGGCGCTGCACCTCGAGCCATGGTTGCCCCGTACCGCCACTGCACTGCAGAACACGGCCGTTTCCGTGACCGCCGCGGCCAGGACCGAATCCGCTTCTGTAGGGTCAGCAGCTAAGTACCATATATTCACTCAGCCAACGCGGCGGCTAGTATAGAAAGAGAAAAGATGTTGTGGCCTATATCTCGATCAGTTATTAATAGTATCTGCACCCTAAAATATAGTTAGCGGACTGCCGTTGTTTATTATCAAAGAAGGATTTCCATCATTTATTTTATCAATCCTGATGGGCTACTATTGGATCATGCATTCTCGATAACGCGAGGCGACTGAATGTTGAAGCGGTAGCAACGGATGCTACAATAAAAACGCGCTGTTCTATACCCAAGGCTCTATGCTTCGTGGCGTGTGCCAGCGGCACACGTGCAGTATCGTATACATAGCGTCGCGAGGAGCATAGCCTCATGCAATTCCTCCTTAATGTACGGTTTAAATTACGCTTATAGCCGGAGTATGACTGAAATATGGTGGCTCACCTCCTAGACGATCTTCAAGGGCCGCAGATTGACTTGCTTGCATAGGTTCTTGTGTTGTTGACATTACCACTGCCTAAGTCGCGGAGTAGCTGATGCCTGACGTACATACAGCGCGCAGCCTACTAAGGCTACCTTGCTGCCGCTATCACAACACCGCTTTTGCGCCGCCTAGCGATCGGCCCATGTAGCACTGGTGAATGCCGAATTTCGTTTCCCTACGTCATGCGTACTTAGCCACTGCGATTAAGCCGTCCCGACAGCAGTCGCGGCACCGTGGAGCAATTTTGACTTTGCAGCCGGCCAACACACAGGCTCCGTTGACGACACAGAGCCCCCTGGAGCACTCTTATCTCTTTAATGCTCGCTGCAAAGCGCTTCCCGGGCAGCGTACGACTATCTTGAACCGGCAAAAGCATGCCGACATGTGCAGTAGCGGTACGGGGAAACCATGGTGCAGCGCTCAACTTCAAAATTTTTTTCTCGCTTAAAACAAAAAACGCTCCGATAAAAATCGGTGAGCAAAATTTCAATGCAACTAGCTATCAATTGAGCGACAATGTATTTTTTTTACTAAGACTGTCTCTGCATGGAAATTATGCCCGAAAACGCTGCGCAGCATATTTTTTAAGTTCGACAATTTTTTTTCGGAAATATACTGCGTGGTATCATAGTTTGAACAATTTAATGAGATAGTACGTATTATAGGAAAGCGGTGAAACTTGTCATGTTGCTCGCCAATGTCGCGAAAGAGTATAAACAAAATTACAAAAACGCTGTTTCTTTGCGAAAACAAATGAAATAAAGCAGCACAAAAAAATTGCAACATAATTTTTTTTTTGCTGCGCGAATAAAAACCACAATGCATGTTCATTATCGCTAAAAACTTTTCAAGCGCAAAAGTAAAATAATTCATTTTTGAGCAATTTTTTTCTGACACCAACTTTTGCATTTTTCTGAAAAATTCCAAGGGTTGCCACATGACCGGGAAATTTTTCTCGCTAAAGTTATTAATTGTAATTACTTCAGCCATTTCAATAAAGAGCCCCACATTTTATCGAAAAGATAGTTTCTACTTGGCAACGAAATATTCTTCACAAACGGTTTATAAATAAGTACCTTGGTAGACCCTTTACCCTGAAACATGAATCGCCAGTCTTGTGACCCGCCGCGGTGGCTCAGTGGTTAGGGCGCTCGACTACTGATCCGGAGTTCCCGGATTCGAACCCTACCGCGGCCGCTGCGTTTTTATGGAGGAAAAACGCTAAGGCGCCCGTGTGCTGTGCGATGTCAGTGCACGTTAAAGATTCCCAGGTGGTCGAAATTATTCCGGAGCCCTCCACTACGGCACCTCCTTCTTCCTTTCTTCTTTCACTCCCTCCCTTGTCCCTTCCCTTACGGCGCGGTTCAGCTGTCCAACGATATATGAGACAGATACTGCGCCATTTCCTTTCCCCAAAAACCAATTATTATTATTATTAAGTTTGTGCCACAGCTGAAAGTACACGGGTAAGATATTTGGTTTTGTTCAGAGGCGCTGTTCACGTTTTATTCCGGCGGGACAGTACTTCCATTTTGGTGCCTTGCTAGCGATGTCTTTATCACCTAGCTCTAAAAAATGTATAACCTAATTTTTCATGAAAGACATTACAGACGTCCAATACTGGAAACTGTCTACCGATGTAATAAAACGAAGCTTGTCAGACAATAAATCATTGTTCGGTTTGGTTTATGGGGGTTTAACGTCCCAAAGCGACTCAGGATATGAGGGACGCTGTAGTGAAGGCCTCCGGAAATTTCGACCACCTGAGGTTCTTTAACGTGCACTGACATCGCACAGTACACGGGCCTCTAGAATTTCGCCTCCATCGAAATCCGACCGCCACGGCTGGGATCGAACCCGCGTCTTTGGGGTCGGCTACCGAGCACCATAACCACTGAGCCGCCGTGGTGGCAATATATATAACACTGTTCATCATTACAAGTGGCATATATGACCCAAGAATAGCAGATGGGCAGGTATGAAGCCAAGCGCATGCGTTTGCGCGCGCAGAAACATGATGCTAGAGATGTTGAAGTTGATGCGGTTCTCAACCGTGAAACACCCTTGTGACACTCGCTGCGATGGCTCAGTGGCGCTGCTGAACCCAAGGTCTCGGGATCGAATCCCCGCCGTGGCAGCCGCATTCCAATTGAAGGGGAAATGCAGAAACGCTCGTGTGCTTCACGATGTCGATGCACTCTCAAGAACCCCGGGTGGCGGAAAGTAATCCCGAGCGCCCTCACTACGCCGTCCCTCGTAGCGCCACGGTCAACTCTTAACAGTTTAACCCTCATACCAGGTACGCTGGCATACAACACCCGTGCACCCGTGTGACGGGGCATTCAAACCCTTTCTTGTGGCAGTGGAAACCGCAAATTACTACGGCAGGTTACGTGGGAATTGTTTCGTGTGTTGTGCAGCTGCCTACATTTTTTAGCCAGCACTTTCTAAAGAGTCACGCTGTCATCAGCTGCCTTCGTTGATCGTGTTGTCGAGCATGTGCACCTGGATAAAGGTAGGAAGCGCCAGAAGCCCTAGCGCCAGAAAAGTGATCCCCCTTTCCTCTCTTGCCTTTCTATATCTCCCTCCGTTCCCCTTCCCACGTGTAGAGTAGCATACTGGGCATCGCCTAGCTAAGCTCCCTGCCTTTCCGTTCGTCTATCTCTCTATATTTCTCCATTACCGTGCTTAGTATCCCCCAGAGCAACGAGGGTGAGCTCTAGAGTTAGTTCAAGACCTTCACGCACGAGTACCATTCCTTTTGGTCTCCCTGCAGGACCGTGGATCGCCAGCGCAGTCCCAGCCGGCAGGGCACTCGGCCCAGCGGCGGCGGCGGAGTCAGCGGCGGCAGCATGCCGAGCGCCGCCGTCCACCGGGCCGACTCGACCCGGTCGGACAACTCTGACGCCTCCGGACGTAGCGCCGAGTCCCGGGGTTCGGCCGGAAAGAAGGTCAGCTTCAGCCGGGCCGTCCGGGTCAAGAAGTTTCCCCGCAGACACGAGGGCAGCTCCAACTCGGTCTCCCACGCCGGCAATGGCGAAGTCCTGGACCCCGCCGCTCAGGTTAGCACGGCCTATCCGCGGCACTTGCTTTGATTTTCTTTGAGGTACCTAGGGATGCTAACCTCTTACTGTTCTCGAAGGCGCGGCAGCAGAGTAGGCCCTGCTTGCAGTTTCAAGCGGCCAGCTTTCTTGCAGTTCTCGCGTGCCTGTGAGGCGGCTGTTCAGAACAACAATAACGGCTAGTATTCACGTGACATCACGGGCGCCATTTTGTTGTACCGCACGCAGCTTCAGCGGTGCAGGCTGGAGAAGGTGGCGATTAGCTGGTTATTCACGCATGCGGCCTTTCACCCTGCTCTATGTACGCCAAAATGGCGACCACTGTCACGTCGTCGCATACTCTCTACAACCTATATTACACTCGTGTCCGCATAATGAAGGGTTATATTTCTGTCATAAAGAACATTTTAGGTATGGTGAACAGCTGCACTTGATTTAGGCGTTGTGGTAGTAGCTTCAGCACACCTCTAAAATCATGACCTTACGGAATGCTTGCCAACGGATCAGGTGCTTTAAAGAATTTTTTGATGTGCACCGAATATTCGAGCGATGTGTTGGTGAAATTTTTTCTTTTAGGTGGTCGACATTTTTAAGAAGACTGGGTGCAGAAAACTAAAGATTTTGCGAACAGTTAATTGGTGCAGCATGTAGACTGTGTGCTACGGTGCTTTGTTAACCTTCGTCCATAAATCAGCACCTGGAGAAATTATACACTGGTGTCCCGTGCTGTAAAAAATTACCCTTAAGAAGACCCCAAAATCCCTATTTGGGATCCCTTTTCCTGCAGCGGTTTGAAAAGTCTAATAATTAAAAAACAAAAAAAGCAATAATTTGAGTTCTTAACATTCCCTGAAGACTTATGAAGATTGCCTTTTCGCCAAATTTTACTCCTAAAATTCCGTGCAAAAAAAGGAAAACTTCCCCGAGGGGAACAACGCTGGCATTATGTAGGCCTCGTCTGATTTGAGCCAGTTCGGAAGTGAACGATCGTTGTAACGTATAACTAATCCTGCACCTCTTCCACGAATCCAGGCGCCCACTTCTCCCGAGAAAAAGTTCTGGTTCAAGGTCTACAAGAACCGACACCATCACGACAAGACCGGCGCGGCCAGCCGCATACCCGAAGAGCAAACCATTCCGCACGAGATCACCGTGTCGGACTCGTCCGGGCACCACGCACGAACAACGTCCGTGGGCAGAACTGCGTCCTCGGCGTCGTCGCGGTCGCCACGACGGAGACCCGACTCCCCAGTGGTCAAGCGCAACCACGTGCGCAAGATCGTCCAGAAGTTCGACCGCGAGGCCACGCTGCGGCACGACCAGCCGGCAAGCAGTTCGAGGGAATCCTCGCCCCCGCCGCCGTTGCCGCCTCCTCCTCCGTCCGTGGTGCGGAGCTACTCCGTGGAGGAGTACACGAGACCGGGGACCCCGATCGAACTCCAGAGGAGCCCGGCGCCCAAGCGCAGCAACCGTCTCGTCGATGGCGTTAAGGTCATCCTGGCGCCTTTGACCCGGAAAAGGTCGTCCGCTTCGAAGAAGCCGGCCCAGACCGCGGGCACGGGCACTCTGGTGAGGGAAGAAGACTTTAAAGAGGTCAACAACAACGAGAACAAGGAAAACGAACCCGTTGAGGAGGAGGAAGGGATGCCCATCATGGTGGACAAGGCGACACAGGTTAGTGCTGCTGTAACACACGGAGCTGGGGTCATTTTGTGCAAGTGCCCTTAGATTTGGCATGAAAAGTAAGTCGAATGTGGTGCTCTGATCTAGCTGCACTATAAGCAGGGCGCCGTGTGGAAGTCGTTAACTGTCCACTAATGTGCCGGTGCATCAGGGATACGCTTGCGGGCGAGCACAGAAAACTGTTGAATACCACAGGGTCATGCATCAATGCATTATATGCCATACAATTTTTCTTTTACTTTTTTTGAATTCGTGCGCATTCTTTAATAGCCTCAGATATGGGAGTGCCAGAGACGCAGAAGGCAACGCATGTTTTTTTAAGCTTTAAGCTCTTTAAGCTTTTTGAAGTTTAAGTACGCGTAGTAAGGCACACTTTGTAAATGACATGTCGGTCCCATACAAACTAAGTTTATTTAAGCCCACACAGCAGGCCGGAGTCGTAGCTATCGTTGCTTCGTTCATGTTTCGGGGATATATCCTCATGCCCGGCCGTTTTCAGAACAAATTAGTTGCGAGAGAGGAATGAAAAAAAAAACGCATTATAAAGGAAAATTCATGATACAAAATGAAGTGCTGTTCTATTTATCAAAATAGAAATGAATACGAGAAAACAGCAGTGCTTTTGACATATGTGTTTTTCGGCTGTTGGCCCTGTTCCTGTGAGAAAAAAAATCGAAATGGTTCCGCAGAAACTCTTTTCAGTACTTCGAGTGTGATTCATTTCTCTGCATTGTCTCACGCAGGTCAAGCCCTTCGACTTGGAAGAGTTCTTCGCGACCAGTGGCGATGTCTCGCATCTGTACAGCCAGGTGGACAAGAGCAAGAAAACAACGACCTTCAAGACGCCCGAGATTCACGTCCACCATCCCGAAGTAGTGGTGGACTACCCCATCACCTCCAGCCCACGCTACGTCGAACGCGACTACGAGTACTACGACAGAAGCAGAGCCTCGTCCTCATCGCCGACGCTGAGGCGAGGCGATGTGTCCACGACGCCTGAGCCGGAGTACGGCAGCATTCGAAGAGTGAAGTCGTCTAGCCGCAGCTTCGGCTTCAACTTGGGCCGCTGGGAACACGACGACAGCAGCAAGAGGCGCGACTCGGACACCTCTAGCATCACCAGCGAGCCGGGGGTCCTGGGCCACGATGGCAGCAGGCCCGGTAGCGTGCTCAAGGCCTACGATTCCAAGAAGCGCGAGCTCAGCTACGAGAACGTGCCGGCCAGGGTCTCGGACAACGAGAGGTCGCGTACGGGGTCGCCCACGACGTCCACGTCCGGGGTGTGGGTCCGGGACATCGACAAGGACTACCGTCGAGGCATGGCCGACGCGGACGTCACGGTGCCAAGCAGCGGCTACGTTTTCACGTACACCGCTACGCTGGGTGGAGACCGGTCGTCCAAGAAAAAGACGTCGAGCTCCCCAGACACGTCGCCCGCCTTGCTCGAGACTGGCAGCCTGTCAAGGACCCACCGCCGGCGGTCGCCGTCACGCGGACCACGATCCGTCAGCTCGGACCAAACCTCAGTTCGAGGTGGCCTGGCTGCTGCCTATCAGGCGAGTAAATTTACAGTAATGGCAGATGACAATGTTTACTGCTATAGGCATCCGTTTACGAGAACCGCACCTTCACACTGGCAGAGAACACATGACTGTGTCGTTGGGTGTAATATTACAGTTAGAAAAACGAACAAGCGTTGTGGACACAGGGGTACCGAGAAGAGCATAGCTAAAAAGCATATTCAGACAGGATTTGTTCTGTGGATTCTAAGCTATGTAAAACCGGAGGCTGCTCAGCAGCGTCATTCGTAAGAAAGATGCGCTTGTCGCATCATCTATTGCCTCATTGACATAAATAAATAAGTGTTTGGTTACTAGCTGACAATGGAGCCAGTTACTTGTCGCAAAGGCGGAGAGAAAAACAATGCCACGATAGATATATTACCTGTAACGAACGCAGCACATCTGAGATACAGTGCATGAAACGGTACATATCGTAAGAAGAATGAAGTACAGCGCTCTAGTTTTTTATTTTATTTGAGGTGTTGTCGTGACTTTATGTGGACGCTTGCACGTTTAGCATTAAGCTTTGCAAGATGAAGAAAAAAAAGGGTTAGGTTCTCAGGCAACGAATAAAATGGGTATTTTTGGGGGTATTCAGAAGGCCACTTCCTAATATTCAGCAGCTGAATAGGCATTCGTCTTTATGGCTTATGCACCGTCTCACAGGCAAGGCAGGCGAGAGCCGCCGCGTCTTCGTCCAACGGCCGTGTCTCCAAGTCGTCTTCTCCACGCGGCCCCCGCAGCCACACCAGCCCCACAGGTCCTCCTCCGGGTCTGGTTTCGGGATCGGCTGCCGGCTCGGTGGCCGGCTCGGTGACGAGTGAGCCCGCCTACCAGCGGGACACTGTGGTCCTCTACATTCCCGCTGTGAGCCACCACACGACGCCGTCCGAGGACTCGCTGCGCGTTTCCCGGAGCCAGTCCGTCCTGCACAAGGACAAGAGCTCCCGGAGCGGGGGCTCCAAGAGCCACAAGTCCAAGGCGTCCTCGAGCCGCCCGAAGCGAGCCGCCTCGGAGAGCGACATCCGCCGGACCAAGTCCATTCCCAAGGGTGCCAAGTTCCCCTGGCTCAGGATCAAGCCCACAGTGACGGCGACCCCGGTGCACTAGCACTGCACTTGCGCCACTGTCGGGGTTCCTGTTTAAAGAATTGCCCTGAAGCAGCGACCTTCGTTCGAAAGGTGATAGCGATGTCGAGGCCTTGGGAAGCGCCGTCAGTGTCACCACAAAGGCTTGCGATTCAGTTTGATTTTTTGTCAGATTGGACCCGTTAGTTCAGCCAAACAGCACTGCACAAGTGGACCTGAGGCAAGCTTACGTTAAGGGCGGACATACGCTGTTGGTCTTCGTCACTCGTAAATCTTCATTTGTTTAAGCGTTGAACCCTTACTAACTTGTCCAGGATATCGAGCATGCCGCTGGAGCCACCTAAGATTTACCGGACCTAGCTATCCTTCTTCCTATGTTCTGGCGTGTGGTTTCGATGTAGTGCGGTGCTTCTTGTTTATTAAGGCATTATCCAGTTGGTATTTCACACAGCTGGAAGGATCTGGTCTTGCCAAAGTAGTTGGTTCAATGTAGCTCCAGCACTACGCAACATCCGGTGTGATGTGCTGTCTAGCAAGCAACGGACGATCTTTTATGCTGACGCCATGGTAGACGTTAGCGTAGTACTTGACATCGCTATCACTTTGCGAGTTGACGTCAATGCTTAAATGTCGTTATCGCCGCGACGAACTAGACGCATCCTCAGAGCTGCTTTCTGAATGCGAAGCGCCGGTGATTTTACTGCTTTGACTTCTGACGTTAGGTCAAGAGAGACGTTGACTAATGACAGTTTACGATCGCCTTCGGCAACAGTGAATGACGCCACTGCATAGACATAATGAAGTATAAGAAATTTCTCTATATCAAAGCAACACAGAAATATGCCGTACGGGCTACTTCTAAATGACACCAAACTGCGCCGTTCGGCAAAGACCGACTGCAACGCCAGGCGAAGCGCATGCACGGAAACTGTTATTAGTATAAAAATGTTCGGTTAAGAGTGTTTACGAATAGTCTGAAACTGACAGACTCGTCAGCTTGCCACGATTAGATTAATTTGAACTAGAAAAGCAGGTCTACGCCCTACCATAGCAACGTCCCGAAAGTAGCACTGAAGATCGGCGTCGTAGCAGGCGCTACGTGGAAGTTCTATCACGGCGCTCAGTAAGAACTTCGGGCCCCGATATGCTGGAGACGTCATGCAGTCTTCAGGTTCGCCATAGCAATGACGATTACAAAAGCGAAGAAGCAAAACACAGGAAACGTTTTCGAGTTTCTTTTTAAGCTTTTCGTTTTTTTTTTTCATCGTGTCTTACACAACTGACGCCAGCTTAAAAGCGAGTGCCGTCACTCATCGGCTGAGGCATCTCACGACTGCCAGTGCCGTTTAAGATGTCCATCGAGTTAATTTAGACGCGTTTACAGTTCTTGCGCGGTAGTGTAGCTTCAAGCGTGTAGATTAACGGCTAACAGCGCCTCTGTAAAGCGAACGCGCGTCGAAGGCAAGCATACGCTTTCAAGCGAAGGGTCAACTTGGCTTCTTCGTCGCTGTCGATGTAACAATATCTCGTGGAAGTGGAAAGCCCTCTATTTTAATCGTTTATTTCTTCGCGCGATGCAAATATAGGCTTATGTACATTTATGGCGTTGACAGTGAATACATATTAGTCATTGCTACTGTGAGTAAATCGTGAGCGGCTTTCTATTGCTTCTGTAAGCGCGGGCTCCTCAGTGTTGCCAGGACCTGATTGACAGATTTGCAGTTTAGCGACTCGTTTCACAATATTCGCCTCCAGTGACTCACTGTGTCCTCTCCGCTAACTTAAACTTTTCTCAGAACCGACATCGTCATAAAAGGAAATGCATTAGAAATGCTATAGGTTCTGCGTGAGTCATGGTCTAACAGAATACCGAGGCCAGCTAGGTGTACAAAATTGTTCCGTTTATGACACCCGTGGCTCTCCTAAAACTCGACAAATTCGTTTCGGTATTCGTTAAAGTCGAAGCCCATCTATATCTAACGAGAGGCGGGGACAGAGTCTAGTTCGCTTTGCACGAAGCATCCTGGCGAATTCGTTGCGGTCGCTTGCGTCAAAAGCGTGGACCAAGTAGCTTAGCTCTGCTTCACGCTACGATTCTCGAGCGACATTGCATTTCTTAACAAAGCTTCTTTTTTGTTTTCTTCAAACGACGTCACCACGACTACTACGCGCTGTGTGCATCAAAGCTGAGCAAAGCATTCTGGGAGCATCCGGGACATCATCGATGTATACAGAAGGCGAAATGAGCCATCGCTGTCGACACAGTACCGGCAGGGACGGTTACAGTGTTTGCATGTTTCGGACGCTTCTAATACGTGCTGTCGGAGAAAAAGTTTAACGGTTCTGTGCGGTCAGAGGGGCCGTAAAAAAATGTACGCCCGCGCCACGGAACAAGAACTTACACGAGCGGGACTCATCTGTGTATCAATTCTGGACAGGGAATTAAATCATGCTTTCGCAATCGGAGTTTTAGGCACGCCATCACAGAAAGGTTATGGCTTTGTGCAGGAGCCTTCATTAAGAAGAACTATATGGCGGTAAATGGATGGTGTTCCTTAAATCACCGGAAGTTAGGTGTCCTAAAATTCCCTAGAGATTATTGCCTGTGTGCAAATAAGAAGATGATACCACTTAAATTTAACGCACCGGAATTCAGGAGCGTCAATAAGAGCATAAACAAAATATTTATGAAAAAGAGAGGATAATAGCGCCCTAACAGACACATCTTATGTGGGGAAGGAAAGGGTGTGGTGGTTGTCCTTTCAACCAAGAGAGGGCGCGAGCTTTCTTGTGGCTTCGAGTCTGTTGTGACCTAAACTTGCTGCGTCCGAGCAAAGGCTCTTCTGCTTTGTGTGTGTACTTGCTCCGTGGCCCGAGCAGCTTTTCTGAAGCGCTCTGTGTACTACCTCGAAGGCTTAACGCGAAACAGCTGCGTATAATAATTAAGCATGTCGCGCATTTTGTGTATCTTTGTGTGTGCGTGTGTGTATTGATTGAGACTTGTATGCTATTCACTTGTTGGCTCCAGTTTAACGTGTTGTTAACGCACAGAGCCTGATTGTTGTGGAACTGTACACATTGTTGACCGGTCGTGTGTGAGTTTTAACCGCCAAGCGTTGACGCTAAAGGCTCCCGTAACGTTTGCCACTGCAGCATTTGAAGCGCCGCTTATGATGCAGAGCCGGAAGTGTTACAAATGCGCACACGAAAGTTGTAGAGTAAACAACAAACTAGCAAAAGTAAACTCTGAGCGCTTGTATTGCCGCAGTCCTGAATTCTGGACAGAAATTGTCCGCCAGGTTTTCGTTGATCTGGCAGCTAACTGTCGATGAAAGTCAGGGACTGTTAACTGCACGTATTTCACTTGCGTGTTCGATCCTAAGCGCATGCCTTCATATGCGCATTGGAAAGGTAATTCGCAAATTTCCGCTACCTCTAGATACCGATGTGTCACTGTGGACTTGGTGAGCGAGATCCGGACAATGACACCGTCCTAGAAGCTTTAGCGACCTATAAGTGAATAAGTTCTCCCCTGCATACTTGCAAACCGAGCCATGATTTCAGTTCGATAGATAGTAGTAGCAGTTATCTCCGAGAGCGGCCATCACGAGTATAGAGTGACATACCAAAATCGCAGTCGACAACTGTTTGTGTAGTGTACAGGGGAAAAGTATTGGCCGATGGGATCGCTTTCGAATATATGGAAACCAATATGAGCTGTCGGACAAGTTAACGTCTGTGCAGCTTTAAATAGCTGCCAGTATCTGAGGTCTACGGACTTTATATGTGTAGGCCGTGTACTTGATCGAAGATAGTACGGTGTCCTCCTGTGGCAAAAAGTGGTCAACTATGAACAAACGAAAGGCAGTTTAAAAACTATGAAAGGGAATTTAACTGAGGCTTGACTTCAAACTATCCTACGCGATATAGAAGTGCGTAACAAAGGCCCGTTATGTAGACTTTCTGGCTCATGTGCGCATTGCAATGCTTATACTTACTCTCTGTGTGCTTTTAATGCTCTTTCTGAGTGTTCACTGTGTGCACGTGTATAATCTCTCGCATCTCCGACTCTGTTACGTAAAACGGCTGTAGTGGGCGCATTGTAGAAGCAAAATGGTTACGCGATATGACATGGAATGGGGGGAAGTCGCGGCGCGCTGAAATATGGAGGAGCCCAATGCTAGTCGAATGCTGACTTGTTGTTTTCTGGAGCTTTAATTAAAAAGGATGTCGACGGTTGTTTCTTACACTGGACCCGTGTGCTGTGTCTGTTGTCACTATAGCGATTCTTCTATACAGACTGAGGGATTCACTAAATACAAGTCGAAAAGAGAAGGAGTTCTTAGGGTCCGAGTGTGAACACCTCTCCACATAGTGTCAGCCTAATCACATGACGCGATTCTCGTTGTTGTCGAAAGAGGCGTCTCTATACTACGTGAAATGTAAACATTATCCATCGATTACACGTCGTGAACTCGAGCAGTAGCGGATAAGACGTTTTCACCTTTCATGTTATGTGTTCAGGAATTCAATTTTTGCTGAGAATAGTTGCCATTTCGGAAAACGGCATTACAGCAGCACTTGACACGCGGCGAACTTTCGGTGAACTGCGTCGGTCATGTTTTCTGATAACTCCCGGGTGGCTGTATACAACGTGTGGGAATAAATTTTCAACTTAGGTTTCAACTCGAAGACCGCTCTGATGATCCAGAGAGGAGCATTTGTAGCAGCCACGACTGGACTTTCTCTGGTGCATGTCACAATACGCAGAGACAGGGGAGATCACGTACGGCAGCGTGAAAGAAAAAGACTTGACATGCTATGTTGAGGCAATATGTCGAGGAAATAAAAAAACTCTTCCTCATTGGAGCAGTTTTTGTCGCAAGGCAAACTGCCGATAGCAGCAACACTATACAAATCTCTCCCGTTGGCAGTTGTTAGAATCTGTGCAGCTTTACAAAACGAGCTGTGCATCTGACAGAAGGTGTTTCCTTCACAGATAAGATCATCGCTTTCTAGGGAAAAATTGATTTCTGCGCAATATGGCTCTCTCAAGCTACAATAGAGGCATTTCTTGCATATAAAAGAAGCACTCTCTCGGAAAAAAAAAGACTTCTTTGCAGCATGGTTCACAGCCAAACTGCAATACAGCAGTTTCTGAACCACTATATTGCAACGCCATAACACTTTTCTTGTCTTGTTCTTTAGTTCATGGTTGTCATTAATAGACTGTTTTACAATAAGAGGACAAGAAATGCTTGCGTACTTCAAAGACATTCACAGAGTGAAATAATGAAACCATTGCTTGAAAGCCTACCACTAGTGTCATCTGGCGCCATTGACATAACTAGCAGGCAGAGCTTTGTAAAGCCCCGAAGGAACATACTTCGAGCCATCCTTCCACGCCGAACAAGGTGAGTTTTCCTTGCACTCTAGCAGCAGTTCAAATACATACTCTGGAGACGAGAAACACCACCTTCGTGAAAACACTGCGAGGTACATTGCGCAGGCATTACCCACGTACAGGGTGCCGACAACTTCATCGTGGAATGCGCACGTTGTCTCGTGCGGCACGGTGAAGCAAAGGGGCAAACAGATCCTCGACCTCGCAATTTTACGCTTTGCCTCTGGACTCCTCGAAGGCAAACATTCAGCCGCGTATACTATCACCAGCCCTCACAACCACCTTGCCACGAGGAGGCCATCCTGCGTACCAAGAAGAATAATAAGAGCAACAAGGAAGCGCACCGAAGGGAAAACCGACAGTCTGTAGCTCTTCTCAATGTTTCGCAAGACGCACAGGGTACGCCCACTTTGTTAATACGCCGCCACCGACGAGTTGTTCAAACGGAAAACACCGCCGAGCTCTCCGCTACGCTCGCCTGGGGTCTCTGCTGTCTTTTAGCCGCTATGGTAGGCGCTGTTTGCTTTTACCCGCTTCAAAACCTCAGCGTTCGAACGGCGTTGTTCTGCTTGAGGCTCCGCTGAAGTTCGAGAGAATGTTGTTGGCTCAACCTGGCCGCCTCGCTGTCAACGCGGCCCCGGAATTCTCGGAAGAAAATGAGGCCGTGCGACCTGGGAACACGCGACGACGAGAGCTGGCGGGACAACACTTCCTCGAAGGGGAACAGCAGTTTGCCCACACTGAGTGAAAGTAAGAGCGCACGAAGAGGCAGGAGTGATTTGGATGTGAAACAGAAAATTAGGCAAAGAAAAACTCGGTATAAAAATAAAACACGAAGAATAATTTGAGCAGTGATTCTTCGACAGCAGTTCCTGCATGCTCCTTGGACCACCCGCCGCATGATGCAGGTCTGGCGGGAACCGACAGCTGAAAATGAGGCTTTGTTACTTCACGCAAAGCTTTTCATGTTTCGTGAGTAACGAATTCAGTTTGAAACTGACAGGCGAATGGTAGGGGAACAGTATATGAACATTTGTGAAGCCTATTGAGACCGATTAATGTCTGCAGTATGCTCTGCAGGACAGCATTGGACGTCCACCATAATATTACAGAGTAGCACCTTCGAATAAGTACTGAATCCAACGGTATTTACCTACGTCACTACAGAAGACGGCGTTCGTCCCACTTACGCACAGAGAGCCCGCTTACAAGCGGCACTTGGCGGCACATGTTTCAAACCACAGGACTGCATTGGACGACCACCATAATATTGCAGAGTATAACCATCGCATAAGTACTGAATCCAAGGTCATTTGTCTAAGCCACCACAGAGGACTGCGCTCGTCCCACTTACGCACAGAGAGCCCGCTTAGAAGCGGCACTTGGCGGCAGCATCCGGCGAATATTTTCAAACCACCTAAGGTAAAAGTAAGAAGCTCAAGCCCTACGCGTTACTACTATGAACAGAATCGTGTCCGCAGGTCAGAGCCACAAGGGCGAGCTTTCTTTCGAGCATTCTTCTGAACTTCGAGCGCTTCCTTATTGTAGCCTCTAGCAACCTACATCAGAGTCCGCTTATGTGCGGACAAACGCAGTACGCATGCAAATCACTTCTTTATTATTTTTTTTTTCATGCGCCTGCACACAGCTGAAGAGAACGGCGCGTTGTTCGCGATGACTACGCTGCTGTTGTTCGCTCTCTCTGTTATGAAGGGCCTTTGTTTTGACAGAGTATACAGGACGGACGGCATTCGCACGCATTCCCCGCCAACTCCGCCGCAGTTCCGCTCGGTCGTCACGCGGACAGAAGAGAGCCGTCGACGCGCGCGCTCCTCGCGGACAGTTCCGGCACAACAGTGAGGAGGCCACTTCTCACGTCCGTCACACGCGGGGGGCGAAAAGGCCCCGCCTCGTCCGTCACAGCCGACTCCGACAAAAGGACGGACCCCGCGACAGCTTTCGCTTCGCGCGTCTGTCGCGACCAAGCCAAGCGTGCCAATGGAAATGAGGAAAAGGGGAAAGGGGGAAAGCGAAGAGAACAAAAAAAGGAGAAGAAGAGTAGCGCCTGACGCTACCTCCGAGAGACGGCGAAAAGCGCCGATGTCGGAAAGCGAGACTGCTGTGTCTGCCGTCGGAGACAATCGCTCGCTCTGTGCGTCTGAAACGTTTGTCGCTTTCCGCTTTTGCTTGAAGCGTGCAGCACTTTCGGCTTTGCTTTGGCGTTGTTGCTGCTCTTTCTGAGCGTGGATGACTGTTTCGGGAAATCCGTGACACAAACGACTCGGAAATCTTGCAAAGAAATGCAGCGGGGAAGTGCATTAAAAAATATTTGCGGATACACTCGCGAAAGCTTCGGGTGCCACAGCTGCAGAAATACATTCTCACACATTTTTTTTCACCGAAACCGACGTATTATAACGTAGCCTCTACTTTTCCGTCTCTGCCTTCCTCTCCTCCCAGGTTCACCTGGATCACATGAATAAGGTAAGGATCCATCTACAAAAATGGTCTATAGACAGTCTATACACTTCTTATACACTCTATTGCCTCCAATAGATATTGATTGTGTCTATTCATAGTGTATTGACTGTTTATAGACAAGTCTATTAAACGTTCATGGCCACAAATCTATCATTGTCTATAGACTGCCTAAATGGTTTGTACAACCTACAGACTACTCTCGTCGATGTCTCTATAGACCGACTATATACCTCGACAATGTATAGACTGTCTGAAGAAAGGTGTTCCAGTATTATGCGATGTGGGGCTAGTTGGTTCATTCTCAGAGTTCTTTTTATCGCACGCAAAGGCGACGCAGTAAAGGACAAGCAAGACATCATAGGGCGACCCATGGCTCCCTCCAGCCTTCCTCTTTCTTTACTGTGTCGCCTTTATGTGGGATAAAAAAGAACTGTGCGTGTAAAGAAAATTTTGTAAGGGGGCTTATCTACGCGCCCATATGTGCAGTGTAAAGCTGTGCGTGGGTGCCCGTGCACAGAAGTGTACCAACTAACAGTAACGCACCGTTTTTTCCAAAAGTAACAAAAACGTGGTTTGTTTGATAGCACTGTAGCGGAGCACTTTGGTCTCTTGGTCTTTCGGAGTGGCGTCATAGCGGCGCCGTCATCTTTGGGTCCGGAAAGCGCTGGGAAAGCCTCGGCGTTTCTTTAATCCGCCTATTAATAGCCAACCGGATCCCGCTTGCACTGTAGAAGCTAGCCACATCACCGAAAGATGGCACCCCCTGACGTCACGTGAAAACTGTCTGTACGGGTGTGAAGCAAACTGCGTTGCCTGGCTACTTTTGGCAAAGACGGTACGTGTGAAACAGAACTCGGCTGTATTCTCTTTACACACGGGTGACATCGTTTTATTCTCGGGCGAGTGACAAAACCAGGTATTTTCTTTATTCTTCATTCAAAATGAACTCCAGAGGCATTATGGCGGGAGGCCAAGAGAGTCGTAAAATCCTTCCACAAAGTTGCGGCACACCACATCCGCGAGTAAACGATTCCAGTCGTCAATGATCCGAACAAAAAAGAAATTTTGAAAAGATTAGTCTTGAAAGTTTAAGGTCGGACTTTGCAGCTGTGATATTTTCGAGATGACGGATAACGGGGCGAATGAAGATAAGAAGACGCAAAGATTCGCGTTTGATTGTGGTAAATAGAATAAAAAGGTTCCAGCCATAGATTTCTTCGACGTTCACAAACCGACGTCCAGCCTAGGTCTTTCTTCAACCAAGTGGAACTAAGAAAGCCATAGTACTTTCCGAGGGCGAACCTAGCGGCAAGAGACTGTATTCTCTCAAGTGCATCAATATGAACACGGTGAACAGAATCCCACGAAGGACAGGCGTACTCAGGAATAGGCCTGGCGTGAGCATGATATGCGGCCTTTTTTACTGTCTGGCTTATGTTCTTTAGATTACGTTGTAAGAAGCTGGAAAGCAACTGGCGTTCCTGTCCAAGCTCCTTGTATTCAGGTGCATGCGCGATAGAATATCTTAGAAAACCAAAGAATGAGTCAACACGAAGCGGACGTCCGACAGATGAACCATCAACGCAGTGCTGTGGCCTAACACTGCGGGGCATGCGACCACCGAATTGACTTTGACGGCACTATTGTACTGGAAACCGACGCTAACCCGCGCAGGAGGCTTCTGCTCGAGTCGTGGCAGATTCATCAGACGCAGAAGAATGTTAATCGCTCCCTGGGGACACTTCCCTCTTCTTACATCCATGGTTTGCGGCCACTGGCCCGGAAGTCTTCCACACGAGGGCTTAAAAAGCCAAGCTGCGCCTCGCCCGTAGTCACACCATGAAGAAGGGACCGAGCTGGTCTGGAAACGTCGTGTTTTTTTTTCTGCGAAATTAACTTGGTTGGCGTCAGTTATCTTTCCCCTAAAAACAGCACTGCGCAAAGAACTGGGAACACATACCACGCCTGTTGAAAAGTTTCACCCTTACACAACACCCTATTCGCCACTAAGTCTGCAGGGAGCAAAAACGGCCGTTGTTTCTACACGGAGCTGATTACGTGAAACTGCTTCCTGAAACGAGTACGGGCAACTTCATTCCCAGCTGTGAGAAGTTGCAAGGCCGAGTAACGAATGCTAAGCAACTCAAACAAAAGCAGTTGGGGAACACTTAACAGCGACTTTGTTTTTTGCCTGCATACACAATGCAGACGCTAAACACTGGGAAGAAAGTCCAAGTTGTAAGAACTTCCCACGCACGTCTCAGCGAACATAAAGCAAACGCAGAAGCCGCAAGTTGCGAGGGATGCTGATCTCATTAAGAACAGTAAGCCCCTCTGGTACGAAGGCGTCCGCCACCATGTTATTCGATTAAAAAAAACCGAGGCCCGCGGGAAAAGACCTAATAGTGTTAGCGGAGCACGCGTTATACCGAATGCCTTCAGGGCTTGAAGAGGAAGTTTTTCCTTTACCGGGTAGCACGAGTGATCATGGCGCTGAACAACCGACTCTTCCAACTCCAGATCTGCGCAAAGTGCTGGCACGTAGTGTAAGAGGCCCTCGGCACAAGACGCCCAATGCAGTTGCGGAAAGGATAACTATAAAACCGAAGAAAGGACACTAAACTACTAATCCTAAAACAAAACTATACTACTAAACTACTTATTCGAATTAAATGTCCCGGATATTAAGGTGGCAACCACTAAATAAGGAGGGGGACTCACAAAAGGATATTGAACTGTACGAGTTGGAGTGCGTGCATTGTTAGACAGCAGCGCAAACAGGCTGGGATGAAAAAAAATGCTAATGACACATGAACGCTTTCTCACAAGTATTGGGTTATTGCGAAGAAAACAAATATGTTGTAAGCTTGGGTACAGAACAGTGCGCGCCACATTCAGAAAGCTGGAAATACAACAAAACAAGATATCCTAAGATACGCAGTCATGCATCTTCCATGTATCTATTTTGTCTGGAAGCTCTGTCGTTTCCCTATAATATCTTCGTCATAACCTTCTGAATGTGGCGCATTCTGCTGTATACTGTGGTTTTAAACGGTCTCTGACGCTATATATTTTTTTCTTCGCCACAAAACAACGCTTGTAAGAAAGCGCTCATGTGTCAGCAGATTTCTTTAATCCCCGCCCGTTTTCACTGCAGTCTAACAACCAGGACGTAGGCGAGCGCTTGTGCGTCTTCGAAGTTTTTGCCCAGCTGACACAGCATCACGTTCTTTTCGACGTCGTCAAAATTCAACACCAGGGCAGTTTAGACGTGCGCGTTCGATCGCATTTCAAAGTTAAGAAAACTACGCGCATCAGGCAGCGCTTTTAGTCTGGAGTATTGTATTTCCGTTGTTCACAGGCTGGGGAGGGGGGGGGGAGGGGAGGTGAGGGACTGCTCATTCTCGATTTAAGTTGTTCTTTGAAGTGTTTCTGAGATGTTTTATGAAGCGAGCTTGAAGGCTGGCCCTTCTGCCCACTGACGTCATCGGGGTAGGGGACGCGCGATGGTGAGGCGTCGCCCTAATCGGTTGCGAGGTGCTGCGAGCCGCGATTTTTAAAAATAATTTATAAGTTATAGGCTCAACGCAAAACTTTCAAATTTGGCTCGAATAACCACAAAGACCACATCTACAGATCTGCTGCGCTAGAATATGCCCATCGAAATAATTTCAGGGTCCCTTTAATTTATGCTGGCTTCGGATCAGGTGCTCGAGATAAATGGAGGAGTTGTTACGGATCGCAGCCATCTTTTTTTTTAAATACCTGTATGCACTAAAACCACTCCTGCCACTACCAAGGCCGACACTGCTCAGCGGTTGATGTTTTTCCGCCAGAAAATGGCGCATACAGTTTAGCACGATTTGAAGGTTATAACGTTCGCTCCAGATAAAAGGGACCAAGAAATTTTTCCACGCGTGGCGATCATTTTGTCCGCAACAAAAATCACGGCGCATGCACGATAGAAGAATCCTTCGTGTAGCTAAGCTCATGTATTCGCGTTGCAGCGTTCTTGTGAAAATAAACCAACCTAGAGCAGTTTAATCCGAGAGCGCTAATCCCAAGGTGATCACTTTCAAATCGCGTTAGCATGTACCGCCTTTGCCAAAAGTAACCGGGGCAGCGGTGGTTTGTTTCTTAGCCGCGTAGCGAAGCACTTATGGTAGCTTTTACGATCTGAATATGTGTAAATATAATGGGAGCCCTCGTCCTGACGTTATGACAGTTTTCGGTCTTTAGGGCTGCAGTAAAGGCTCCGTTATACGGTTGAGAAGCAAAGCTTATTGCTCGGTTGCTTTTGGCAAAGGCCGTACATCTACTACCTACTGCCCCAGAGCAGGCACACAGACGAAGCGAGAATTTCGGCACAGAAGTGCCGCAAACGCAGTGCCGAATCAGCACGCTCATAAGTCGAAGCGGACGCGCCGTCCTGGCGACCTATTCCTCGCCCAACTGCCTTTGGCACGCGCGCGCACTGCTGGCTCCGGGACACCGGAGGCATCCGACGATCGCTCCTGTCGCGATCCGCCAACTGTGGAGACCTTCACCCACTTTCAGGGAGGAGCGTTCGTTCCCAGCCGGTCGCCTCGTTGGCGTCGCCTTCGCTTCGCCTTGTTCTTTATTTTTTTTTGTTATCCCCTGCACTTTGTCTTCGCGAACTGTTTGTTTCGCATACCGCATCATACCCCTTCTCCTACATCTGCAGGCTCTGCGCTAACAAGCGAGCACGCATTCCTGGCGAGCCTGGCAGACATTGGAGCGGGAACTGAGAAATAGATATACGAGTAGAAGAAAGAAGTGGGAAAGACCATCCTGGCGGAAACGCAAATGGAGGCTATAGAGGCGGGAGGAGGGAAGGGTTTTTCTCGACTCGTCTATACTGTAAACAGGTAGTCACGGGAGTCGCCGACGCGCAGTCTGCGCATACGCGAGAAGCGGAGGCGCCACACCTTTCAGCGGAATTACAACGATGTGCCGTGGTACGTACTACAGCGGGGAGCCACAAAAGGGGCGGAGAAAGTAGTGGGTGCCTATACAGCTGCTTCCTTCCAAGAATACACAAGCTCTGAAGTGCAAGCGGTAAAAGCGGCTTTGCCGGAGCGAAAATGACAAAAAAAAAAGAACGAATAAAAGGCGGAAACTTAACGTGCGGGGCGTTGAAAATGAGCACGACAGGAAAGCATGTACAAAGCTATAGGGGGTCACCTAGCTGCCACAGTGTGAAAAAGAAAGAAAGAAGGAAAGAAAGGAATAACATAATTAAGAATGAAAGAAGGAAAACAGACAGGGAAGGAAAAACAAGAAGCGCGAAAGAAGATAGAACGGATGACAGACAGGGGGGGGGGGAGAGGAACTGGAAGGAATGAAAAAAGAAAGAAGGAAAGAAAGAAGGAAGGGATGAATGAAAGAAGGAAATAAAGGAAGAAAGAAAGGAGGAAAGAAAGCAAAAAGAAAGAATAAGGGTAGAAAAAGAGAACAGAGAAAAGCGAAGCCTGAAAGAAGACGATGACAGATATCCCTGGATGACTTTCCGCTGTGGACTGCACCGTTGTAACGACTTCAGTGGCATCAAACTTCCCATGTATGCTTTGCTTCCTAGAATCCTGAGTGCAAAAGAGCCGACCGCCTTGTCCGACAGACTCCCGGCCCTATAGTTATGTGACGTCATCTATATACAGCGCCCGTCCTGCTTTACGTGTTTCTTCTATATTGTCCTCGTTCCATTCCGTTGTGCTAATCTGTTTCATCTATATAGTTTACACATCATTTCTGAGTACTATAGTGTCAACCGGAGTCTAGGTGAGTACCGCACTTCTGAAGTGGTGTTGGCAGATGAGCATGATAGCTACAGTGCTGGTTTGAAAATTATAAGTACATTAACCATTAACTGTTACGTCCTGCAGTATATAAGTAAGGTCTCTGAAAAAAGCACTAAATATATGTCTTTGTGAACGTTGTTCCGATTTTGATTAAAGTGGTGTCTTCTTGTCAGTCGAGGACGTTACCGATTATCACTTCTGATCTTGGGAGGGTCGCTCTGTGTTTAGTTTATAAAAAGCAAAAAAAAAAAGTTTCCTGCCCCTCCATTTCAACTGCATTTACATTGCGGATAATCCCCAGTTTTCTCACCATTATTGTCGTTGTTTCTCGTGTAATGAATCCACACAAATAACCCCATGAACAGCGAATAAGAAAAACAGCGTTCCAACTTGAGGTATAAATTATTTGCGCAAATTTACGGCGATAGCGCACTTTTTCCCCGCCGGTACGATCTATAAACGCGTTTAAATGTGCCAAGTGAAAATAAAAACACCGCCAAATTTTATCGCCTCTGAAGGCTTAATTGCAGTCTCCAGGACTGCTTGGCTCACTCTTCCGCCCTCTCTGCAAGCATCATCTGGATAACAATCGAGGTACAAGCTCACGTCGATAAGAATAAAGAGCCCACATGTTTTTATTCACCTGCACATCATAAAGAGGATAGGTCACCCCGTTATTCAGGTCAGCTTGGAAAAAGATGAAGTCTGAGTAGCGGATGTAGAACATTCCCTCTCGATGGTGCGCATAGCCTCCTCTGGAAACATCGGTGAGAATAAAAGCAGACGGAGCACGTGGTAGTCTACTGCAATGTCGGTTGCTGAAATCGATGGGAGTGCATTTTCGGTGCAGTTACACCATGTGTCTCGAGGGTGCACATGCACCTTCTTCAGCATGAAGTGCTTTAGCGCCATCCTGAGCAAACTTAGCCGAAAGTCGAATTGAAACTGCACCGAACCTGAGTCGGAACCGTAATTCAAGTATGAAGCCGAACCTTGGTGAAATGTTCCGTCCCAGTGGTGTCCAGTCGAAAAAAAAAAATCCCCACCATACCATAGTTCTGAGTGGGATCGGAACAGCAGGTGAAAACAGAGTACGTCCGTTTCCTTGTGCCTCAAATCAGTCAGTATGCATCGCCACAGCAACTCGCGTCAAGAGTTGTGACTGGTATGCAGCATATTGCTGCTGAACGTTCTCTCTGTGAGTTTTGATTAATCTCTTTTGCGCATCCAAATGCTCAGCACCAATCGTGCCGCTGTTACTGCGCAATGCGCCATGAGATACGTATGCGCCATGATATAGATACGTTCGCCTACATCCCCAGTGGAAGCTCATGTAGCCCCACAGGAAGGTTAGAAGGCGGCCAATGCAGACGAATGCGTCTCTAAGACCGAAGAAGAGTGGGCGAGCGCTACGGCACGTAGCAAAACTGAGCGCGCTACGGCGCGTGAAAGGCTATTGTCTTTCAGGCACTGCTTGTGGTGCTTTGCGTGTCTTCTTGTTGAGCTGCTCTGCCCTTTTGGTTCCGGGTAGCGCGCTAATCATCCCTCGCTGCTTTAACTGCTTTCGCTGCTTGACGTACCGTATAGCACTCACCCACTCTTCTTTAGCCCTAGGGACGCGTTCCGTCGCACTGACCGCCTTCTAACATTCGTGCGGGACTATATAAGCGCCTGATAGCGGAGGCTCCTCTATCCCCGAAAGCAGCCAGAGATCATGGTCGCTTCCCAGCTAGATGAACAGAAGTGTGGGAAGGTGGCGACACTTCTAGCAGTCAGCGGACCCGGCCAGTACCCGAGCGCTGATACCGCCATCTATGAGGTGTCCTCGGATGCGGCACACATTTCCTGATCTTTTAAATCGACTCTTAACGCCCAGAAAAACGAGATTTCTTTTTGGTTTCTTGTTTGGGTGCTCAGGCCCTGCTTTTCACTTTATCAGCTAAATTCAGTACTCTCTCGATCCGTTCGATAACAGTTTTGAACAAAAAAATCAATAAAAGACAAGCACGATGATTTGTATAAACGAAATCTTCATTCTACTCGCTTATTCTTATCAACGAATTTCTCATTTTCCTTTCCCACTTAAGCCTTCGTCGATTTGCAGTGCTTCATCCTGCCGTCTTGTGTCTTCAATTCTGCTTGTAGCTTAATTCATAAGCTCCATTTCTTCTTTCGTCAGCAACGTTTGCCACCGCTTTCGTAATGTTTGCTTCTTGGTCATCATCGGGCCCCACGTCCTTGTACTTGGTAGTCCCTGTGGGAAGAACATGCAAACGCGGCCTTCGCATACTTCTGCCGGCTATTGCACAATCGAGCGCAGTTCACACTTGGTCCCCGAAGAGACTCGCATTCGCAGCTGGGACGACTGCGGCGTCGTGCGTGTAGGTTCATTCGGCGCACCCACGTAGGGTTACATAGGGGAGCCGGGCGCTGCGCCTCTCTGTTTAAACGTCGCGCTCTCTGCGTGTTTTGTTTGTTTCCCTCCGATGCGGAGGACGGTGCATGGGCGGGCGTTTCGCGCTTTTTCCGGTGTGCGCGCTGTTGCCAGTCGTCCACAGGCTCCAGCTCCTGCGCTCACTTGAATAATAATAATAATTGTTTTTTTGGGGAAAGGAAATGGCGCAGCATGTGCCTCATATATCGGCGGACACCTGAACCGCGCCGTAAGAGAAGGGATGAAGCAGGGGAGTGAAAGAAGAAAGGAAGAAAGAGGTGCCATAGTGGGGGGCACCGGAACAATTTCGACGACCTGGGGATCTTTAACGTGCACTGACATCGCACAGCACACGGGCACCTTAGCGTTCTGCCTCCATAAAAACGCAGCCTCCGCGGTAGGGTTCGAACCCGGGAACTCCGGATCAGTAGCCGAGCGCCCTAACCACTGAGCCACCGCGGGTGTACTTGACGAGAAGTAGGTTTCATGTCCGGTGAGGTGACAATTTGCTGCTCATCGTGGTCGTAACGGAGAGAAACGCACTGGATTCCAAGAGAAGGCAAGCGTAGTATGGGGCAGCAGATTGTTAGGTGGGCGGATGCGATTAAGAAGTTCGCGGAGATAGGGTGGCCGCCGCTGGTGCAGGACAGGGTTGATTGGACAGATATCGGATCTAAGCTTTCGCCCTGCAGTGGACGTAGTCAGGCTGATGATGTGTGGTCGGGGCCATGAATAACGGAAATAAAGAGAGAAAGAAGTAACACAGTTCTTCCACCCTTATGAAAATTCCTTTAGACAGTCTACAGACTTTCCATTGCTTGTGTCTATAAAGTCCGTAGACATTCTATATAAAAATTCTATAGACTAGTCTACAGACAATACAAATCCCAAAGACAGTCTATAGATTTATGGCCATACAGTTTTACCAGACTTTATCTATAGAAAGTCTATAGGATCTGCATAGAAACAAATATCTATAGGAAGGCAATAGAGTTTCTAACAAGCCCACCGCCAGTCTACAGAGCATTTTATACGGGCAGGGCGAAGCAGTTAAAATATCAGACGAAGCAAGCCTCACCACCAACTCTATAGAGCGCCCTCGAGACCTCACTGGGGCAGGGTACCCTCAACAGCACAACAAAGAGGTTTTTATATAATTGAATCCTATCATCCGTACAATACAACGGCGCTGGACAATTCACCTCACCGATTGGTCACGTTTTACAAGTTCTACCATGGAAAAAGAATTTTATGAAGATCTCAGAATAGATTTTATTAATGAAGTTTACTACAATGTTACGTTGCCAATGGTTCGGGAGAGCACCTATAGCTAGTGCGGGCAAGCCTAGCGAGCTAGATCGCATGAATAGGAGACGACTCGGTCACTCTCTTGCTTTCTTACGTCATGGATGATGTTAACGCGCTTTTTTTCATTGTTCGAAACCTTGCGCCACGTGGTGGAAGACAAGGGAACTATAGTCGGTTACACCTCAAGAACGATGCGGCTTTTCACCGCCATAAAAACCAATTCCAGCCAAAGGCGTCGGCTGATTCTCATGGACCTGCTGGCATCGCTTGCAGGGAGTGGTAGATGAAAGAGTATAGTCCTCTTGATCCATGTTCGGGGATAGCCCCCCACCCCCCTGCATTGTCACGCCAGCAGGCTGACAATCGGCCGACGCCATTGGCTGGAAGGGTGTCATTTGACGGGGAAAAGCCGCTGCGTTCTTGAGTTGTATCCGAGTATAGAAGCTCTCGCCCCGAATTCCTGGTATTGTTTCTCTCATTCACGTGAAACCTGGTTGCTGAACGCCTGGCTTTCTTGCGGTCATACAACGGTGCCATCGGTGCTAGCTATTGAAAAACAGGCGAGTGTAGTGGTTGGGTTCTTCGGAAAAGACAAGGACAGTGTCATTTTAAACTAACCAGTGTTTCTGATCCGCGTCGAGTAGCTTTTTCCAAGCATTAACTGTACCTAATAGAACTAATGAGTTCATGTGGTAGTGATTTCGCATGCGGACCGCAGTTGGAAACTGTGCTCACACGAAAGATCTGCGATCTGTTTTCAGCTGCCCTTGCACGTCCCTCTCTACCGATGTCGTAAATGTTCTGCGTAGGTCTTCACGAAGTAAAGGTTTACCGTTCCTGTTTGATTTTATTGAACACTTACCTTCTGTTCGTTGTATTATTACAATTTTAATTTTACAACCCATTGTTATGTCCCCGGATCCCGGAAGAACCCTTATGGGGCCTGCAGTTTGTGTAAGTAAATAATGGAGTGGTGATGACGAAAGCGCCTATCCTTTTCCCTTTCGGGCCTCATCTGCGCTCCCTGTTTGCATTCGATTCCACGCTTTCGTCAGGGCTGTCTACCTGGCGTCCTACATCGTAATCAAATCTCTTACGCGTGGAGCCCGCCAGGTGAATAGGAATTGCCCTTGTCACTCTGCGCTTCAAAGTTGCGCATGCAAGACGCGCACCTCTTCGAGTGAAAGGCCCGGAATCTAAACAATATCCAAAACTGAAGCAAACGAGACAACTCTTCCTAGAGGCACTACGAAGGATTTATGTTTAACTGGTAGCTGAAGACAGGAGGACATAAAGACGCTAAGCCCAGCTCTCAACGCCATAAAAAAAAGCTCTTCAGAGGAGTACAAAGTCAGCGTATGTCCTGTCTCGTTCTTTCTCTGTCCTCGTCAGTAGCGCTATTCATTTTTATGACGCAAGGAAACCAACTAACGCAACTTTCCGCCCTGACAAGCTCTCAAAATGCATTCACAAGTTTTTTTTTCTATACAGAGATCAACAGTGCATGTGAAGTTAGAAATGATCTTGGCTTTATTTCATTTTACTAAACAAGTTAGCTTCTGCAGGTTCATATCCAGTAAAAAAGTGCTCCCAACGCAGTGGCAGAAGCAGTTCGAGACTTTGTAGTCAAATTCACTCTGACTGTGTGCTCACCCGCAGTCACTCGCTCGCTCCCTCACTCAGTCATTCGCACATTTCTCATCCAAGCCCCAAATCAATCAATCAATCAATCAATCAATCAATCAATCAATCAATCAATCAATCAATTACAGACACGCAAATCTCAGGAGCCAGCTCAGCAGAACCCCGGACCACTGACTCTCCGCACATTTACTGTCTTCGGGAAGAGCTAATTCGGTTTAATCCGAGTAAGGACTTTGACTAAACATAATAATGATAATAATGAGATTCACGGTAAGCTCAGTTAATAAGCACATTGATTTGTTTGATTTGTGAGCCCAGCGTTCTTCTAACGAATCACAGAGCTTATGCAATCTGCCCAGCAGTAAAAGTGGACGCTGAAAAACAAAGCAAAGCCGTAAGCGCTCACACGAAATGAGTAAACACAGAAGGAGCTCGAGGCGAAATCTTGAATTTTGACAATGAGATTTGTCTGGGCGGAGGCACCGAGCTGTTCCCCATTAAGACGCCGAACAGATATCGCCTCAAAAGCGCGCTTTCTGCAATTGTTGTCGTTGTTGTTGCAAATAACACCTTCAACAGAAGCGTGAGTGGCACGCCGTAATTTCCAGCGCTTCGCCCACTCGTTCACAAACAGCCTAAGCTTAAAGCGTTCAATTCTCTTCTCTGACGTCATTCAAAGCAAATTCTATTCTCGTGCCCACTAGGGACAGAGAATAAACCGAATGCGTGGGGAAAAGTTCGGGCAAAGAAACCCCATTTCCAGCGAAGCCATCAGCGTTCGACGGGGCCAATTTTGCGCGCTGAAGAAAGGCTTCGTTCTGGAAAGCCGCGCGGAATCCTGTTCGCGTCGTTTGATTGCCTCGTTATCTACCCACAACACAGTGTATACCAGAGAAACGCTAGGGAGTAATACGGCGCGCCTGCTGAATGATCGCGGGAAGCATAACGGCATTACTGGACGATAACGGCAGTCTTTCCGCATGGCTACGCGCCCGGTCGAGAGGCGATAAAGCTATGCAGCCTGTGCTTCCCCGCAGGGCAGGGATTACTGCGTACGGACTTTTGATTTGCACCAACGAACACACGCGAATTTTTAACGCCGCCTTCCATTCTCAATTCACCCACACGTGGTTTCGTACAAGGAGGTTTATTGTTCCATTCATCTCTCGTGGCCGTTCTATTGAACAGAACAGCGTTGTACCATAATGCCCACAGCTTAGGCTGCACTTGGCTGGATTCGCATACCTTGTATTCACTGGGCGGAGCACGTACCTAAAACAAAAAAAAATTGCTTGTGGTTTAGCTCTGGTTAACCCAGGTCGAAAGCGAAAAGCTGCATCTCCCTGGCTACATTTGTGGTCGGGCGACTGGCGGTTTCCACAGATAGCCATACTAACTCACACGCAGTAGTAGGCATTTTTTTAATTTGTTAAACGTCTTGCTTTCTTCGAAACGGCATTATAGGCGCTCACACAAGACAGTATATATTTATTATAGCTTCGGTGATATTTACAACTGTATTACTGCTCGATGTATGCGGAGCTACGGAAACAAATCCGGTTCCAAACGACGCGCAAACCCTGCAGGTAATTTCAGAAAGCCAAATGGAAAAAGAAATTGGTTTTCTGGGGAAAGGAAATGGTGCAATGTGAGACACGCGTCATTTCCTTTTCTTAAAAACGAGATATGTGAGACAGGCGTAATTTCCTTTCCTTAAAACCAAATTTCATTTCACTTTCCTTCTCTTACGGCGAAGTTCGGGTGTCCACCGAGACATGTGAGACAGGCGTAATTTCCTTTCCTTAAAACCAACTTTCATTTCACTTTCCTTCTCTTACGGCGAAATTCGGGTGTCCATCGAGATATGTGAGACTGGCGTCATTTCCTTTCCTTAAGCCAACTTTATTTTATTTTCCTTCTCTCGGTGGCTCAGTGGTTAGAGCGTTCGACTCGTGATCCGGAGTTCCCGGGTTCGAACCCGACAGCGGCGGCTGCGTTTTTATGGAGGCAAAACGCTAAGGCGCCCGTGGGCTGTGCGATGTCAGTGCACGTTGAAGATCCCCAGGTGGTCGAAATTATTCCGGAGCCCTCCACTACGACACCCCTTTCTTCCTTTCTTCTTTCACTCCCTCCTTTATCCCTTCCCATACGGCGCGGTTCAGCTGTCCAACGATATATGAGACAGATACTGCGCCATTTCCTTTCCCCAAAAAACCAATTATTAATTATTATTCTCTTACTGGCGCTGTTCGGGTGTCCACCGAGATATGGGAGACAGACGTCATTTCTGGTTTGACCTCTAGCCATATTCAAAGTCAAACTTGCGGCCTCGCTGAAACTCGCCGTGGTGGCTCAGTGGTTAGAGCGTTCGACTACTGATCCGGAGTTCCCGGGTTCGAACCCGACCGCGGCGGCTGCGTTTTTATGGAGGCAAAACGCTAAGGCGCCCGTGGGCTGTGCGATGTCAGTGCACGTTAAAGATCCCCAGGTGGTCGAAATTATTCCGGAGCCCTTCACTACGGCACCTCATTCTTCCTTTCTTCTTTCACTCCCTCCTTATCCCTTCCGTTACGGCGCGGTTCAGGTGTCCAACGTTATGAGACAGATACTGCGCCATTTCCTTTCCCCAAAAACCAATTATTATTATTATTATCATTGGCGGCTGCGTTTTTATGGAGGAAAAACGCTAAGGCGCCCGTGTGCTGTGCGACGTCAGTGCACGTTAAAGATCCCCAGGTGGTCGAAATTATTCCGGAGCCCTCCACTACGGCACCTCTCTCTTCCTTTCTCCTTTCGCTCCCTCCTTTACCCTTCCCTTACGGCGCGGTTCAGGTTTCCAACGATATATGAGACAGATACTGCGCCATTTCCTTTCCCCCAAAACCAATTCTTATTATTATTATTTTGCCCCGCTCACGGCTCGAAATGCGGCTGTAGTGAAGCTTTTCGCTTCAAAAATGAATAAAAGCCCATACCAACGGAATCTGCTGTCCTGTAGTACTAACAAAAAAGATATTCAATAAGACGGTCGTTTCTACAAGGGCGTGCTGAGAAGTTGCTTTGCGCAGCAAGAAAAGTGCCAAGAGTTTTGAAAGTGCACATTCATTCAACATATTATCCCCTCAGACTGATACACTTGTTACAGCGTTTTCTCAGCTTTTCTATTCTGTTTAAAAAATTATGTGACAGGCCATCAAACCAGCTTTCAGCAGCATGTTTAACGTCAGAAATGTAATCGAAATGACGACCCTTAAGATGTTTCTTCAAGTTCGGAAAACGATAATAGTCAGAAGCGGCCAGGTCAGGTGAATAGGAGGGATGGTGGACTAATTGGAAACCCAGGGTCTTCAATTTGACAGCCCCAACTCTGGACGTGTGAGCAGGTGTATTGTCCCGCAGCAAAAGAATTCTTTTGTTCAGCTTTCCCCAGCGTTTCGTCTTAATTGCCGTTTTCAGCTAGTCAAGAAGGCCGGTGTAATACTCTCCGCTTATACTACAGTCTAAGGTAGGTAGACCACCAACAGAACACCACCTTGTCGTCCAAAATGGATGCCATTACTTTTTTCGCCGATTTCTGGGTGCGGAATTTCTTCGGTCGTGGGGACCCACTGTGGCGCCATTCCCTTGACTGTTCCTTGGTTTCGGTTTCATAAATGTAGAGCCATGTTTCATCCTCAGTCACTAATATATTTAAAAAGTTCTTTGTAGCATCAAAATGGGTCAAAACAGTTCTGAATGCTTCAACTGGTGCCTTCTTCTGTTAACTGTTCAAACATTTCGGCACCCACTTCGATGAAAGTTTGAACTTGTCTAGGATATTGGTAATAAAGAAACCAACACGCTCCGAGGAGATGTTCAGTATCTGGGCTATTTTTTTGGTGGATATTCGTCGATCATCAAGAATCAGCTTATGGATAGCATCGCTTGTTGCCGGGTCTGTTGAGGTTGTGGGGCGCCCGCTACGGAGCTCATCCACAACTGTGAAATGCCCAGTCTTCAAACGAGCAACCCAGGTTTTGACAGTGCTTTAGGAAGGACACTTCTCCCCTAGTGTTTGTGACATCTCACTGTGAATATCATTTGCAGACTTTTTCTTCAGGAACAAAAATTTCATGACGACCCGTAACTCCACAGGCGTGAAACTTGCTTTTGCCTCTGCGGTCTCAGGCTCAAGCTGAAATTAAATATAGTTATAAAAACCGGAAACATCTGACACCTGCACAGTTACATTTAGAGATATCATACTTTTTCATGGTTCCAAATTATTCTTTTAAGTAGACATGAAAGAGGGTAAAACCAGGAACTTCTTAGGACCCCCTCGTACATGAGATGGCTGCTTTCAGCCATTAGATGAAATTTATCTATTTATCTATTTATTTTAGCTCGAAATGACAGGCATTCTTATGTGCTCGGGGGGAGGGGGCGGGCTGCTTAAGTAAACAAGCGCTGGAGAAGAATAATGAAATCAGCAAAACGAAAATATATGTGGAAATTAGAATTGTCGTTCATTTCAAGTGTGGAGTTTTCTGCTTGTGACACATAACATTCTATAGTTTAATTGTCGTGAAGGCTACGGAGTACAGAAAACAAAAGCTCGCTGGTTGTGCTGCTGTGAAGGGCAAGGTCAACGAGTCGAACTTGCGCTGCATTACGGCGCCATTTGTGGGAGGGCCTTCGTTATAGATCCTTGACATGCCTTGTTGTCTATTTACATCGAGCATTCCATCAATGTTCCATCAATGTGTGTTGCGCACTTAGTTATATAGTTATATATTTATATAGTTACAAGCAGGGCAGTGGGGACTAACGGCTGCTCCCAAGCCGTGCTGATACCAGTCTGTAGCAGCGACATTCAGGCGGAGTAGACGTTATAAAGTTGATGGTATAGAAGCCTTGACTCGTGGTGCAAGTCGATAATACGTAGGATTATGTAATTACGTGACCGCGAGCTCTTGAGCTGATACCTCTGTTCATAACGCTCACCGACTTCTTATTCTGGCCAAAACACGACTATTCGGGATACGTCGGGCCTTGTTAGGACCTTGGCCACAAAACATGCGATGAATAGAACGCGTGGAAAATTTAGCGATCCGATATGATCTCAGCTAGTTACACGTGACAGTTCAGTAAAACACGTGCTAAAGACAGCTCTGGCTGGATTTCATTAGAGAAACGCAGGAAGATGCTGAGACTGAAATTTCTTGACAATATTTTTCATTTCGAACACGTGTACGGCGTGATAAGTAATTACTTATTCCCGATTATGTTTCTGTACGACGAGACCAGGCCAGCAAATCTAGAGGAGGAGGAGAAGGAAAATAGTTTGTTAAGAGCATGAATAATAAATGGGTAAAGTAGGAGATCCCATAGGTCGCTATCATAATTTGGCCCCTCCCAACCAACGATTTTTGATCTAGTGGACTGCGGCTATGAAAGGTTAGCACCCAGCGCTCATATGTCGGATCGGGATTGCTGTCCAAGTCTGGGTTTTCTTGCGTTCCAAAACTGTGTGAAACAGTAAACCAACTGCTCCACAGAAGGGACAGGACGAATCGTACGTGTCTGGATACCATTTACTCATCAAGCAGGGATTGGGGAGAGTATTAGTTTGTAGTCGCCTGATTATGTTCTCTTCAAATATGCTAAGGGTTTTGTGAGGAAGTGGATATTTCCTTCTTATGATCTTGTAGTACTCCGTAATTCCTGCATAGCTTAGTAAGGGTGAGGTGTTGTGAATAGTGTCAGAGAGAGGCTGCGTGCCAGATGCTCTCAACAGGAGAGCTGAGGCAGCTATGTTGGCCGCCTCAGTGCCCCTCATTGGGAGGTGCCCTGACGTCAGGAAAATATCTGGACATTCCCGGGATTAGACCGTTTCCAAAATTTTCCAACATGGAGCGCCCACGCGACCCCAGACGTAATTGCGTGCCGCTGCTCCTGAGCTGGATGTAATCGTTGCCTCGCTATTCTTGGATATCGCTAGTGCGATAGCTGCATCTTCAACCGATGTGGTATCCAGCGCTTGAATAAGGTGGGGTATAATCGCAAACAAATCAAGAGAAATAATGCGTAAAATATTAATGTTATTTTTTCTCCGCACCGTGTCGTATTGGAATTAGTCACCCCAAGCTGTTGCTACCACGACTGCAAATGAGAACTTTTTTTCTCATTGCCGCTGTAGTGTATATGCTATGCAATGTAATTATGCGAAAATATTTCTTTTCTTTTAGAATTCAAGCCTTGTTTTCCTGTAATAGCTAGGCCCTGTGACATGCGTTTATGGTAGAGTTATTGCTCTCTATCCTTATGATTTCCTTATTGTTAGCGTCTTTTCATTGTTGTAAAAAGATTATTTCTTCTAATGACAAATCACCTGTATTTTTTTACCTTCTTTGATTGTATTATCCACCCCATCCCCCCGGTCCAATGCCGCCTACAACGCTGTGGATAGAGTGATAAATAAATGGGATAAAAATCTTTTAGGACTAATCGATCGGTAAACGAAGGTGTGCACCTCCAATCTTAGATCTCAAGATGCGTTAAGAAACTGAATGCGCGAAAAAAAGAAAGAGCGGGCTTCCTTCTTAGATACTTATTCCCTCTGCGTACCCCATTTCGACGCGCACGTTGGCAACGCCACGCGCGGATTCCTAGGACGCCTCCACGCGCGGCCATCAGAAGAGTCTCATGGACACCACTCACCGAGTTCTTTCCACTTCACTTGCGTCCAAGGTCTGGCCACGGTGTAAGGTTCCGGCGCCCAACAGTGAGCCACTCGAGAAGGGGGCGGTAGATGAGAATTCATCTCTTGGCGGCCCCCGGAAACAACTGAAAGTGGGCTCTTCGAACGTCCGTTCACGTAGGCGCAAGTGTGGGGTCTTTGCCAGGCTGGTGCGTATGCTATGCATGGCAGATTGCTCGAAAGAGATAACCGCGTCGCATCGTTCGCTAAATTACTCAGCAGGAAGGGAAGACGACATCGAGAGGAAGCTTGTATATAGCGCCTCCCGAGATGCATTGAAAAATCGCTGCCCTTACACGAGGGCAGGCGAGAACCGATGTCGACACATGCGCGTAAAGGTAGGCATCTTTTGCACACCTAGGCGTGTGAAGGCTATGCGGAAGGTCAGCCTCATTTTAGCATGCAGTCAACGATTACCCCTAAAGCGTGAATTGGAAAATGCTGACTGCTTTTTTTTTTCAATTTTTCTCTGGCCTCATGATTCCCTCCTTGAGTTTTGAAGTTGGGTTGTTAAGTGAAAATGAATTTGGTTAAAACTAATTGTCATTTCGTGATTGATATTTCTTCATTCCCCTCTTCTGCGCTTTCATACAGTGCAATCCGGCATATGTGTCTACATGTGCTTGAGGATATGCTGGCGTCGCGACCTTGATCTTCCAGACGACTGCATATATTTTGTTTCAGCGAATATTTTCAATAATATTTAAAAAGAGGGTTCCTTAGCTAACACATAGGCCTCATCAGTATTACAGGCTACACGAAGTGCTGAGCTTACCAAAGCGGCAGAACCACATCATGCGGTAAGCCGGTTAGCTAAAATGTACATGAATAACGATTACAGTTAAGCACCTGATTACGCGCTGAGATTTGTGGCTGGCCGTTAGTGATATCCATTCCAGGTTAAGGATTTTCAAAAATACGATTCTGCTTCAAGCAGTGATTCTTGTTTCTCGTAGAGTTCAATCGAAACTCACGTGCCGAAGGATGCACGAAGCGACAACAACGAGCACGCGTCACCTAGCTCCGTACGTGTAATGTGCCCTCTTAATGTGGCGCGTATTCAGCCAACCAAATGACGTGTGCCCGTGTGTACGGCCATGCGGGCGCAATTCAAGAGACCCGGATCTGGTCTAACGACCAATTCCATTTCACCGAGAATCAAGAGTCACGTGTGATACATTTTTCCAATGGTAACAACAGCCAGCCGTTGTTACGCACCATCGATAGAGGCCAGCTTCAAATGGTCCTCAGCGTCCTTTTAAGAGTGAGTTATGAACATGCGGACATTCATATTTCCGCCGCACGAAATGCACGACAGCACACACTAGAGGGCAGGCTGGATGGTTGCAATGCCTGGTGTGTGTATACGAAGCTCCTGCCTCGCAGTTCCATGCTCATGGCTGGGATAACCTTCTCGCACCAAGTCCATGGCCACGTACTTGTTGCCATGAACTTGGCACCTAGCAGAACTTGGCACCTAAATCGCTTAGACTGTTCAGGCCATGGATTATATGCACAGCCCCACAATTTTGCTAGAAATCTTTCCTTACTACCCATTAGCCATAATTACTCATTGGACACCCCTCAGTAATGAATATGTAAGGATGACTCCGTGGTATCCGTTCGGAGAGGCGTGTATACCAGTTTTATGTTGTGCTGTACAGTGGAGCTCAAGTGTCGTTCTCGTTGTCGATTCTTGCTAGGCAGCCGCCGCGGTGGCTGAGTGGTTACGGCGCTAGGCTGCCGGCCTGAAAGACGCAGGCTCGATTCCGGCCTAGGCGGTCGAATTTCGATGGAGGCGAAATTCTAGAGGCCTGTGTACTGTGCGATGTCAGTGCACGTTAAAGAACCCCAGGTGGTCGAAATTTCCGGAGCCTTTCATGAAACTACGGCGTCTCTCATAGCCTGAGTCGCTTTGGGACGTTAAAACACCATAAACCAAACCATTCTTGCTCGGCTTTGTAAGTTGTGAACCCTCACAACTGGCGGGCCGGCATGATCGTGCAGGGTTGCTTTACCATTTTTCACCATTTCCGAGATTGTTATATTTATTTTTTGAAGTGTCAAATGAATGTTAGGGAAAGGTTATTCGACGTTTATATGCAACATTACCAAAACTTTAGAAAGAAAGACATTAAGAACAGTGAATTAACATTTGACAAAAAAAATGCCACATTGTTGTTATTAATGTGTCGGCGCGACTCGGCGCTACCTGGAATTATGCCTGCCATAAACTGATACAGACCTCTGTTAATTTGTTAGAAAGATTTTCTTAGTATCCATTCTCCCCAATCACTCATGGCAAACTCCTCAGTAATGATTATATAAGCTTAACTCCATAATACCCGTTACGAGGTGAGTGCATAAGTTCCATGTTGGGCTGGGCTATGGGGCTCAAGCGTCACATGGCGGGTCCGGATGCTTGGGCTGGGTTGCATTGCAGCTTTCATAAGGTTTAATCGATGTTGTTTTAATGTTTAATTAATGATAGAGAAAGATTATTTCAACGTTTATTTGTAACATTAAAGAAACGTTCGAAATAAGTACACTGAGAAGACTGAGGACTGACCAAAACAAAATGCAACATTGTTTCAGTGGTTCGGTGCTACCTGGGATCAGCTGGGCAAAGTTTAATCGATGTTGTTTTAATGTTTAATTAGTGAAAGGGAAATATTATTGCAACGTTAATTTGTAACATTAAAGAAACGTTCGAAATAAGTACACTGAGAAGACTGAGGACTGGCGAAAACAAAATGCAACATTGTTTCAGTGGTTCGGGGCTACCTGGGATCAGCTGGGCGTGCTATGTCGCAATCATAATTTTTCACTGAATTTTTGAGGCGTTTCACATATATATAAAGTTATCTTTATTACCAAGGTTCGCAAAAACAGCAGTGCGCGCAAGTTCATGAGTCCACCTCTTCGTGCGAAAAAATGCTTCATGCTTAAACTTTTTTCCCAGAAAATAATTGCTCACCCTTTCCTTCCACTGATCTGGCAATGACATATATAAAATTATCAGGCGGATTGAAAATATCGACCAGCGTCCAGTTGAGCGATTTTATCTTAAATCTCCTCTACCCTAAGGTATTAGGGATGCTGGTAGCGACAACGTCGTCATAGCGCTTATAGACACTGTTACAAAATATGCTTGTATCTTCATACCTACTTTACACTGCATATCTGCCATCGTCTGCGGTACATTTATTTTTATAAGTCGTTATCCCTAGGTAACACGGTCCGCCAAGCAAAAACAGGGCACTGCGCTTTTATTTATAACAAGCTTCCTTGTTTTGATCTTTTCCCGTTATATACTGCTCTATATTCAGCTTCTTTCAGGATGGGGCGCAGGATCTGTGCCTCACAGATCGTACATTTCAGTGACAACCCGTTATGGTTTTCGGTATTATTATGCAATTTTGTCGTTTCTCCTCCTGCGAGCGCTCTTTTTCCTCAAATAGTAAAAGACCTTAGCTAGTCACGTGTTTTTTTACTCGCCTAACTATGCTTCCTTCTCACAAGACTTTATCCGGCGGTTCCCACACTTTCAAAAGCTATTCCCCTTCCGAACGCGAAACCCACAAGTAGAGAATTGAGTTGAGTCGCCATCTATAAGCAACCGCGAGAGCTACGTGCGCAAGAGTTTCTCCGCTAGCGGCAAGGTGGCGAGACGAATGCATGGAGTGTAGAGTCACTGGAAAATCTTATGGAGTGTCAAATGTAAATTGAAGAGCGGCCTTTCAAGTAAGCCAGAGCTAGCTGATCACAAATGACGACATTTTTTAGCTTAAGCTCCAAAAACGGATTCCTGGATGAAATGACAGATCCTGAATTAGACCCACCGCTGCCTTGGGCGGTATCTTGTTTTCTGCTTGACACTTAAAAAAATCACCTTTGGGGAAGTAGTTGTTTCAGCGTCAAATAAGCCGCGATACAGGGACGATGTTGGACTGAATTTGCCAGTAATGGCAGCTTAAAACTTTCCACCCTTTATGAAGTCATTTCCATCGGTATTCACCGTTATACTTGAAGCTGTTGGAGGGGCTTAGATATGGGCTAGCCCAGACGAGCGCTGCAAAGAAACTGAATTCAAGGTGTAAGGGATCGGGCAAGTGTACACTCCAAGTGGGCATTCATGACACTAAAACACACGTGGACGCAGGAGATGTTCTCCCCTGCGCGCCCGTTTGTTTTTGCCCTCTATGAATGCTCGTTCAGGATTGCAGGTTATGTTTCTGAAACACAGGTGGCGCAGGCCCTAGGTTAGGTGAACAGACGAAAGATAGATGGCGCTACAGGAAGAGACACGCGATGGTTTGAGAAGCGACGATGTTGTGCGCATACCGAGGTTTTGGTGGTTGTGCCGTTGGATAATGGTCTTTTCCCATTTATTGCACATTCTTCATCGTCACTCCAAGCCCACCTGGATAACATTGTATTCTATTGTCTTCTTCTCAGCCAAAGTCAAGAAAATGGTCGCGCAGAAAATCGCCGGCGTTATGACGCCAAGGTTCGTGAATACGGGCGTTTTAAAACTTGCTTAATTGAGCTATTTTTTTCCTGGTGCCTTAATGCGAGCTCCGACGCTGTCTTCGACACCTTCACGAAAACTAGACCTATACGCTTTCCGTGTGATGTTTTATAAGATTTCTTTTCGCAGTGGTTTCGCAGCGCGAAACGAGCCACGCAAATAATTCAGTTGCACATATGTATGGTGCCGGATTTTAACAATGGCTGCTGTGCCGTACACGATTCCTTCGATGTTTATAAGACAAATCCTGTCATTGAGATCTTACAGTTTTCAACCATTCTGGAAGATTACACTAAATTTTGCACATCACTTTAAAAAAAATCAGCCGTCTGTGTTTTGAGTTGAAGGACTAAATAATTTGCGTTCTTGAGGTCTGGGTGTGCTATTCGTGTGAAAAAATGTTTATATTTTTATATTGAATGGAAATTTGGCTCGGCACCTCAAAGGGTTGACAATAAAACTGCCCATCGGTTATTTATTGCAACTGCAATCGTTCTCCTTTTCTGGTTTTAATTTGCACGAAAAGGCTTGGTACCCTGGCTCTGAATATTGCTGAATATATTCAAAAGAAATATTACTTTTTGTCAGTATAACAGCGCCGAACATAAGGCGAGGCGAGGAGTTGATGGCGTAAAAGGGATTGCCGTGTTTCCGAAGATGATGAACACAAAGGCGTGGAAGTTTAGAAGTATTAATGCAGGTATCAGAGGAACACCTGTGTACTTCCTCGATGGAAAGAAACGCGATGAACCCGGCCCCAACGCGCTCCGCTGCTTCAATTTCTTTTCAGCGCGCTTTTACTTCGGTGATTGCAAAAATAACCTAGACTCGTCCATGACACATTCTAGGACGACTCTAACGCCATTTTCGTAGAACCCAGGTAAAAGCGCGATGAAAATAAATTCCAACAGCGGGGCGTGTTGGCGCCGGGTTGTTCGCGTTTCTTTGCAACGAGGTAGTACATTCTCACAATCAGTGTATGTGATACGTTAGATGTCAGCCACGTCCTTATAGGTAGCCATTTCCAGGCCTGAGAGCTTGTGTACTCGAATGAGAGGTAGATATTCGAGCTGGAACTTTCAATTTTTCGCCCATACAAGCTGAAAGTTTTTTCCCCTTCCCCTGAAGATCGCCAACCAGAAAAGCTGCCACTTAATCTGCGTCAGCTTTTATTTGATGTAAAGACAATGAAACACCGCGCCTGCCCGAGCAAGATCCAAGAGGTTCTTCCGAGCGCGAAACTATTGTTATTTGGCTGAAATGTTTTGCATTTGCAGAAGGATAGGTGGGCATAGTTATCCTTGCTCGGCAAGCGGCGTAACCAAGGAATTTTATCTTCTTGGAAGTTCGTCACGCTGGGTTGTCTGACTTTGTCACACGTGAAATAGTTCAAATATTTTTCTGGTCTCAAATGAAGGCCATGGGTTACAAAATTGCAACGCCTGCAATACTGCTCAGTACCGTCGTTCTATCAAGCATTTAGAACTGACGTGCGACTGCCGCGGAACGTGAAGCGTCAAGAGCCCGCAGCTGAGGCACCTCCTCTGGATGAGTGGATACGGCCAATTATAGTTTTGGAAAAGAATATCGATGGATGCTTGAATGCCGTCGACCGCGTCCGTCATTTTTTCATGCACATTGAAATAAAGCAGTTCCTGAACCTTCATAATGAGTGTCGCAACGGTGCTCGATAGTTGGTCTAACTTAGCATTAACAGTCGAAAATTGAGGACCAAATGGGCCACTGCTAGGGGTGCAGTTTACAACGGACCTGCAAGTCTTACATGTCGACGTTTCAAGCTTAGTAGTGGACATTTTGGTGTATACACGGTCCGCAATAACGGGACAGCTTTCAGTGTGAGAGCAAAACGTCTAGAAAGAGCTGGAAAACCCGAGGTATGTGGGAAGTCTCAACCATTGACCGAGTGTCAGCGGCGGAGGCCTTGAGCAGCTGCTCCTTCAACGCGCGGACCCTTCTCCCCCGCTAAAACTGAAACGTAGAACGTCTCCACCCGCCGCGGTGGCTCAGTGGTTACAGCGCTCGGCTACTGATCCGGAGTACACGGGTTCGAACCCGACCGCGGCGGCAGCGTTTCGATGGAGGCGAAAAGCAAAAGACGCCCGTGTGCTGTGTGATGTCAGTGCACGTCAAAGATCCCCAGGCGGTCGAAACTATTCCGGAGTCCTCCACTACGGCACATCTCTCTCTCTCTTCCTTACTTCTTTCACTTCCACCTTTATCCCTTCCCTTAAGTGGCGGTTCAGATGTCCGCCAAGGTGTGACACAGATACTCCGCCATTTACTTTCCCACAAAACTAATTTATTTATATATCGAGCACCTCCTTCGTCTCCACAATAATTCTCCAGAGTTTTCAAATCTTCCTGGCTATCTGCTATCAGTAGAATAAAGTCGGCATGCATTAAACCGGGGAGCCGTTGCTCACGACCTGTCCGCCTAATTTGTACGACGTATTATAACCTAGATTACTTTCTTGTAGCCTTCTTTTCACATTTATCACATAAAGCATGAACAGCAGCGGTGGTAGAGGACAGGATAAGCTTAGCCAATAGGCGCCATCTAGTTGTTAGAACGAGAAGCAGTTTTGTCAGCAAACCCACGTTCCTCTTTAGGCCTAGAAGAGGCAGAATCGGCACTAAATAATAAAAAATGGGGCAAATTTATCGCTCCTATGTTTTGCAATAGGCGAGTTGAGACAAAGCGAAAGCCCGGTGCCCCATTCATGGCCAGTGAACATACTGAAAACGGCATTAATAACTACGAAGATATAGTTGGATCCGCCACGGTCTTAATAGTAGTAATAATAATAATAATAATAATAATAATAATAATAATAATAATAATAATAATAATAATAATAATAATTGGTTTTGGGGGAAAGGAAATGGCGCAGTATCTGTCTCATATATCGTTGGACACCCGAACCGCGCCGTAAGGGAAGGGTAAAGGAGGGAGTGAAAGAAGAAAGGAAGAGAGAGGTGCCGTAGTGGAGGGCTCCGGAATAATTTCGACCAACTGGGGATCTTTAACGTGCACTGACATCGCACAGCACACGGGCGCCTTAGCGTTTTTCCTCCATAAAAACGCCGCGAATTGGTTTTTGGGCAAAGGGAATGGCGCGGTATCTGTCTGATATATATCGTTGGACACCTGAACCACGCCGTAAGGGAAGGGATAAAGGAGGGAGTGAAAGAAGAAAGGAAGTAATAATTGGTTTTGGGGGGAAAGAAAATGGCGCAGTATCTGTCTCATATATCGTTGGACACCTGAACCGCGCCGTAAGGGAAGGGATAAAGGAGGGAGTGAAAGAAAGGAAGAATAGGTGCCGTAGTGGAGGGCTCCGGAATAATTTCGACCACCTGGGGATCTTTAACGTGCACTGACATCGTACAGCACACGGGCGCCTTAGCGTTTTTCCTCCATAAGACCGCAGCCGCCGCGGTCGGGTTCGAACCCGGGAACTCCGGATCAGTCGAGCGCCCTAACCACTGAGCCATCGCGGCGGGTCCGCGGCGTCCTGCAATAGTCCGCAAGCCAATCAGAACGGTAAAGAAAATAAGCTTTTTCCAGCCTGATTTTATAAACAAGGCAGGTATCAAAATTCTAGAGCTAAACTTTTTTTCATGTGTTTAGCTTCTGTTTTCGGTAACAAGAAAAGTATCACCAAAGGGTTATTGTTTTTTTGTTGTTGTGGAGGAATTATGTGCAACGGTACTGAATGTGGGTGGAGCTTCACTACAGACTTAAGTTGTATCAGACTATAGTGCGAAGCCAGGGGTGCCGCTTCGAAGGGCGTCGCCATTTTGGAAACGATACTTTAGCGCGCGAAAATGCCACTCACGCTAAACTCTGGGGAAAAAGCGTACACAACGCAAGCGTACGGTAAGGCTCAATTTTAAATAGCCTTTGGCACTTTTACGCTACGAAGCACGCTATCTTTTTCAGCGTACGCTATCCTATATGCCAATTTTACACTGGCACTATAACTGCAACGTCAGAACGTCGCCTATATACTCATTACAGCTTTGGTATTGCTGTATGTTCTCAGATGGAGTATAGTACGACGTTGTCCGTTTAAAACCCGGCCGCGGCGGTGACATTTAGAGGGAATGCGCGCGCTTAAAAGGATAAAACGTTAAACGCTGCGGCACAGGGCGTTACATTTCCCAACAGAGGGCGGGGTAACACCTGACTGCTGTGCTAACATTGCTTTGTTATCCAATGTTCTGGGTTTTGTCGAATGACTTCTCTTTGTGCACTAACAACTAACAAAGGGCCGCACGACCTTTTGCGCACCCACAAAGAGCTTTTGCCTATTTTCAGAAAATTGAACCGACACTTTCTTTCTTTTCTTTTTATTTGTTGCTTAGACGTTTGCCTAAGAAGGGGCTGAGGCTAAAGGCACAATGTTGCCTGACAAGGCCTCAGCCCCCTACTACATGACAAACAAACATACAAATTACAAATTATAACAAGCCGGCGGGCCGGTAAAAAAAAGTAGGCCAGATGTAAGCGTTATACAGAGGAAAATACATACGGAAGAAAATACATACAGAGGAAAATACATACACATTCAGCAAAAGAAAAAAAAAGACAGAAGCGCGTGACAAAGAATTTGCATAATAAATGTACGATGAGTATATAAATAAGAAACAAGGACCAAGACATACATGAAACACTACATCAAATAACAAAGTTCTACTTAAGGCTTGTTCTAGCCTACTGAAAAACAAGACATTATGTACATATAAACACAAAAAAAGAGTACAGAGAGGCGAACACAGAATCAGTAAAAAAAAGAAAAAAATAGACCACAACTTGCTCGCATAAGAAATTTTAGCGATTGCTATAGGTGACATCGCTGCAGAGAAGAGCTCCCTTACATTCGTTTTTGAAAGTGGAGAAGGGTTTACTGTAATTAATATTTATATCTCTTCTGTTGAGAATTCTGATAACTTGAAAAGAAAGTGCTTGACGACCATAATTTGTCCTTATCCTCGGCATCTCTATTTTCGGGTCTCTGATAGCGTACAAGTTTATTCTGTCTGTGGATGTGACATACAAGCGATTTTTATGTATCCATTGTAGCAACTTAAAGTAGTATACCTTGTCTGCCCTCAGCATATTGTACTTTAAAAAAAGTGGATGCGTTCTTAGTTCCCTATTTTCGCCATGATAATTTTCGCATATGCGTAACACTTTCTTCTGTAAAGTAATTAATTTTTTGTAATTAGTTTCAGTTGTCGTACCCCAGACTAAAATACCATAACTAATTCTAGAATAGAATAGAGAATAATATAATGTCTGCTTCATCCAAGATGGAATCAAGTGCTTAATTCTGTAAAGACAACCAATGATCCGTGATAAATCAGACTTAAGGCGACTAACATGGGCGTTCCAGGACAGATCACTGCTGAACCATACACCCAAGAATTTTTGCTCAGTGACCTCCTCCAATAGGCTACCTTCATATCTGATGCTAATAGGGTTCTGATCCCTAACGCTTGTCGGTTTAAAAATTACGTATTTAGATTTTGTTGTGTTTAGAGTAATGCGATTGGCTTGTAGCCACCTGGAAAGTTTTAATAAGTAATCCTTGACAGATTTTTCAAGGCATGTTTTTGTTGTTCCTGTAAAAAATATATTCGTGTCGTCAGCATACATGATTAACTGGGGGGATCCTGGTATCATAGTTATATCATTCACATATATAAGAAAGAGTAAAGGCCCCAAAATTGATCCTTGAGGGACGCCGTGTTCTATCTTCATTTTACTCGAAGTGCGATCGTTTATGACTACATACTGTAATCTGTCTTTCAGGTACGTTTGCAACAGCCTCAGCGCAACGCCCCGAATCCCGCAGATCTCTAGCTTTTTTATCAATATGTCATGTTGCACAGTATCGAACGCTTTCCGAAGATCTATAAATAGACCAAGGGTTAAGAGTTTCTTCTCTATGTTTTCAATAATTTTGTCTTTTATATGTATAAGAGCTTGTTCCGTAGACTTATTTGCTTGAAAACCATACTGTGCATCAGCTATTATTTTATGTTTCTGAAAAAAGCTGTTAAGTCTATCATTAATGACGCGCTCAAATATTTTTGAGAATACAGTTAGAACAGAGATTGGCCGGTAGTTATTCATATTTGTTGCACCGTCGCCTTTATACACGGGTACTACTTTAGCTATCTTCAGGTCATCCGGAAACTCCCCAGTAAGAAGCATTAAGTTGATTATATAGGACAACACATGACTAATATGATTTGCAACATGTTTAATTGGCAAAGCCTTTATACCGTCATCTCCAGGCGCTACGTCACTTTTCAAGCTTCCGATTATTTTGCAAATTTCAGTTGGATTGCACGGAAAAAGCGAGATAGAGCTCATTGGACTGTTTGCATGTGTTTTCATGCGTGGCGGTTGAAGTTAGCCGTCGTGTAGAATTAGGTGGTGTATTTATCGCACACACGGTCTTGTCCCGACTAATGGGGGCTCGCCGCCACCTACTAAGCGCCATAAGAATAATGTGAAAGTCGTAGATAGTAGATTTATATGTAGATGTAAGAAATTATCATCGTTACAATCCTGCCGGCCAAATTAATAATGCTTTTATGTGGACCTGTGCAGCCGGATCCTAGCACTGTACATGCATAACCATTTGTCATTGCGTACACACAAACGTCTGCCAACGTACAATCGACCTCGCACACATACTGCTTATTGTTTTTCAAAGGTAATATCAATAACATCGTAATATTATTAAGCTATGAGTCAGCGGGGAGTAGGCTTATTTGTATACTTAAAAACTAAATCTGCTGTATGAAACGTCACTGTGTTTTGCAGGTCCGTTGAGCAATCATGAAAACACGTTGAACAGTAACAGCGCGAAAAAGCTGTTTTTTGTTCGTTTTTTTCGCGACATAGGAGAAGCGCATGACACTAGCGCTGTTACCACTCGCCATGCATCATGAGTCACCAGCCCAACAAGTCATTTTAGCAACATCGTGAAAGCATCTAATTCCTGCAGAGCTCCGTCAATCCATTCACATCTGGTTTTATCCATCTTAAGCATACAGGAACGTTGCAAATAATGATTTTGCAGCAATAACACTGTACAGTGAACTATCTGCGGGTTAATCTCCGAGCTATTGATGACGCATACCCCTTTGCGAAAGTTCCCATTGTTCCCATATATTGAAGTCCGGCGGTCTGACTGGGGCAAAACTCAGAGGTTAACCGACTGTCGGGACGCCTACGGGCAGTAAAATAAAGCACGAGCAGGTTACTAACTTTCCCGTGATTGATAGACAATGTGGCTCCTGGAAACTGAATCAATGAAATAGATGGTGATCGGACGCCCGTGGGCTGTGCGATGTCAAAGCACGTTAAAGATCCCGAGGTGGTCGAAATTATTCCGGAGCCCTCCACTACGGCACCTCTTCCTTCTTTCACTCCCTCCTTTATCCCTTCCATTACGGCGCGGTTCAGGTGTCACACGATATATGAGACAGATACTGCGCCATTTCCTTTCCCCCAAAACCAATTATTATTATTATTATTATTATTATTCGTTGGACACATTTATTCATGGCTCATATATCTTGCGATCTAGTGGTTTGATGATTTGGGGACGTGACCCAAGAATTATCACGACACCCATACAACTCTCATCGTTACAGTTAAGTACACTCCGAACTGAACTCCCAAAGAAATTCTCTAGTGACTTCTTTTCTGCCACATTCCCCTTACCCGCAAGCTCGCACTGAAGCTCCTATCAAATCAAGTGAATGTCGCTCAGCTTTTCTTTTACTTGCGAAAGTGCATGGTCCATCCGCGCGTGGACAGTTCAAATGCAATTTTTGAAACTTGGAAAGAATCCACCTTGGCGCAAGTAAAACCACACACACAAAGGAAAGACAAGTTTTCCAGTCTTTCCAAGTTTCAAAAATGCTTAACCAACTTGCCCAGCAATATGCCTTATTGAGTTCAAATGCAAAGTGAACTCTGGAATCTTTGAGATAGGCTGGTAGTCAGCGGTGGTGGTGCGAACTCAAGGCCGAGAATTCTAAGTAACATGCTCTGCCTGCCCGTGCCTTGCATATTACTAAGACTGAGCGGCCGGAGAGCAGGGAAATCCCACAGGAGGCACTGTGTGCGAGCTTCGCTTAAAGGATTCAGGGCGTGTAAGACTGGTAGTTGTGGCTGTAGGGGTCAGTCAGGACTACGCCAAGTCTTTGAACTACGTTCCACTGTCTACTGGTTATGCACTGCTTTTCAAGCGCTTGCATCATTTCTGCAGACATTGCGCCCACTAGGTTCTTCCATGGAATCGATGCCATGACAACTGCATAAGCTACTCAAACAGCTACGCAAACAGAGAACCCTTCGTGCGGGCTTTCCGCGGAAAGCGCTCGCAAATGATGCACGGCCCACTGGAGCGTAGCCAGGCTTACCAGGGAAGGGGGGCCTTTTCTTTCCGTAGAGCCATTATAGGAGGCAAGCCTGCAAAAAAAGAGATTCACTCGAATGCCCCACACGTCAAAAGAAAGCAGGAAGCTAAGAAGATGTGCACAGGCAGCGACCTTCACAAATTATCACGAAAGATGGCGGCCTAGCATGTCCTTTATACGACTGGCGGCTGCAAA
>JARKHS020030428.1:137500-157303 GCA_030143305.2 Amblyomma americanum
AGGAACCAAAGCCAAAAAGGCTTGAAAAACGCACACAAAGAAAAACGCTGCCTCTTGTGCTCGTCTCACCAAGGATATTTTCGCGGTGTCGTAATGGAAATCACACCGTCACGGACGCCTGACTATAGATGTGGACCCAGCTGGATCGTCGCCTTTGCGAGAGGGCGTATAAAAGCAAGCAGTGGCCTACACCAGACCACACAAAAGGAACCAAGTGCACGTGTGTCCGTCCCCGATACAAGCCTTACGGAATCCACTGTTTAAACTCTCCGTCACCGTGAAGTAGGTCCGGTAGCTGCCCCTCGTCTCACGCCTGTGGATACACTGTTTCCCCCCTATCCGTAGCGCCAGTTTCGAAGAACATGAACCAAGTCGTCGCAGTCGCTGTGATATTTTGCTGCTTCACATATGTGACGGCCAACGACAATGGTGAGTAGACAAATTCAGGTGCTTTGATCTTTGAGACAAAACGGTTTCGTATGATTCTTCTCTAGCTCTTGCCTTGTCCACCTTTGACAAAAAGGGGGTTTTCAGTGCTCTTTGAGAAGTCAATTAGTGGCAGAGCTTTTATTTCATTTCGTTCAGATCATGATAAGCCAGAATTGTTAATTCCTCGTCGCCGACAAGAAACTTTCTGGCGAGATCGTAGTGGCAAAAACATGTGGGGTCATTCTTAAATTACATGAAATGCAGCAAATTAAATCTCATGTCGTCACATTATTCCATCAGTTAATAAACAATACGAATTCTGATAAAACTGAACGTTTATGAATGGACTAGATGTCAAAAGAGCTCAACAGCAAACACCACAAAATTATTGGCGCTCTGCAACGAAACTGACTTCTGTTCTTGCAAGGGCATGGTAAACGGGGATAGTGCCCCTGTCATATTTAGGTTGATCAGTGCAGAGACTTTGGCAACAGCGGCAGAGGCTAAAAAGTGTTCGCTGACAGCCAATAGAAGTTTAATAGTAACAGGAGTTTTATGAGAATAATATCAAAACTATTCACGAACATTTGCTCCTAGAACTTTGCGCAGCAAATAGGTCCGATTGTGCCAGGGGGGTCCAAATTATTCCCCGAATGAGAATAGAACAGGCACGATAATGCTCTCCCCTTTTTTGATTACACATTCTTGACGTTACCCCGATCCCACTAGAAACAAGCTGATTCTGAGAACGTCTAGAAGAACTTGGAACTAAGTGAGATGATATATAGTGGGCTGAGACGGGGCACCACCTCTAATCCGCATGTCCCTAGCGTGGGCAGTAAGCGAGCTTAACATGTATACGCCCATTGACTTGCAACTCGACCTAAGGCTGACTAAAGAAACGGCCGGCACAGGTGCTCAATTTGCAATAACGCTTGAAGAAATTGCTTTCCTAAGCTCAAACACGGGAGAATACGAGGCGGGGTCTCCCGCTCGGCTTTCTGAACAGTGGTCTCGTCTATGACTATAGGTCCGAAGTGCCGAGAGCAAAACGAAAGGGTTTGCATACACACGTAATAAACTACTTTGCCGGTCAAATGTTTAGGGGAATCCCGAAGGCGGAGTAGGTTTGTAATAAGGGAATAATTACTCATTGGCATCCACACAAGCGCCGCCATACAGCTAGAAAGGAGATACATACAGGATCCAAAAAACTTCGAATTTAAAGTAAAACACGTCCTGGTCCAGAGTTCGAACCCGGGACCACAGCTTCACCGGAGCAGTCGCTCTACCGACTGAGCTAACCGGGACGGCTCGCATATGGTAGGTTGAGAGCGAATTGATCAATGACTCGAGGTGGGAACAGTGTCGGTCAAATGGTATTCCCCTAAGAGTTTGACCAACAGTTGTCCGACTTCCGAGTTATTAATCAGTTCACTCTCGCTGTATCATACCCTAGCCCTCCCGGTTAGCTTAGTTAGTAGAGCGACTACTGCAGTGAATCGGTGGTCCAAGGTTCGAACTCCGGAAGAGGGCGAATTTTGTTTAACTTCGAAGTGTCAGTGGAAGCTGCACAGCTTTCGTTGACAGTCGTATGGATTCGCTTTAGTGGATACCGGATTGTTCTCTTATTACAAACTACTTTTGTGCTCTGTGGATTGTTAATCAAGCTTAATTTTACGGCCCGCGATGTTTAAATATATAGAGTTCACACAACAGTGTCTGTCACAGTTTTTTTTCCATGAAATTTTCGCGGGTTCAACTGGTAGCTGCACTGAAAGTGTTTCAATGAAGACGAAAAGCAATAGCACTTTCTTATGCCGCAGCATGCGTTAAAAGGCCCGAAGTTGCCTAAAACAATATGCTCTTCCCTATTGGTGTTTCTAATAACTAGCTGACTGAATTTTTGATTTAAACCGAAAAACATCGATAAATGAATGCCGAATTCACATCCTCAAATTCGCTTTTAACAGTAAGGTGAGTATTCCTGAGAGGCATTGCACAAATAGCTGTCAACTCAGTACCAGTTACCAGTACCAGCAGCTGGCAGGAGGAAATTAAATGCCGGAACAAAGAACATCGTTAGATAAGAGATCGAAAAGATGATATATCTGAACATCGTTTTGCGCATATGTGATCTTTTTTTTCTGTTACGCGAGAAAAACATTTTCACCTGCTCCGTCGCTGTTGGCACGCCAGGTGAGCTCACAGCTTGTGTTCTGACGGTATGGGCCACTTATATCTTGCGTCCTCAGCCCATATCCTGCTTGAGACGATAGAATTGTCGCATGGAGCTTACTTTGTCGATAATTCATTCAGCACTTATTGCGAAGTCAGAGTAGCCGAACAGAAGAAAGTCGACGCTGTTTTGAGTTCAAGAGTGCTTCTGTGTTCTCGCTCTATGTCACATAAGGCTCGCCCAGTAAACGTTCTCACGATTTATTATCTTGCAGTTGATGCGGTGCTCGACGAGCTGAAGCAACTGGTTCGAGACCTTGTATCCGACAAGGACAAAGCGCAGGAGTATATTGGCAAGATAGACAGCGCGCGTGAGTGCCTCAGCATCGCCAAGGACATCAACCCCGACGTAATCAAGAAGGTAAGTGCATCGCTTTCTGCTAAAGTTACCTGATGGTGCCTGTTCAGAAGAGTCAAATAAAAAAAGGGGGCCATGCATGCGGTTCATTTCTGGATACATAGCGGAGCCCCCAATCAGCGGTGCAATGAGTTATCAGTGCTGACCTGGAAGCTTTCCTTTCGTGGTTTTGAGCAGTTCTGAATCATTCATTTGGCTTCCGCAATCTGTGTGATAACCTACTGACTCCCCGGTTGTGGACCATTCAGAGTACCTGATTTGACTATCGACCCAATAGCACCTATCGCGCCTGATACAATTAAATACTCACGAGAGCCGTTGTAGAGGACCGTGCCTTCCACTGCTGTGAAGCACCAATGATGAGAGTGCACAATTTGCAGCTAAAGTGGCGTGAATGAAGGCACTTTCTTTCTAATGCGATACGAGAGATATATCAGCACAACAGCGAGGATCTAGGTTGAATGACACAGTTACATTTCTTAACTCTGGTTTTGCTCTTTAACCCATCTCTGTGGTAGACCGGCCACTTTATAGTGAAATTTTGAATTATCAATCCAACACTACAGGTCTGAAAGCAAATAGCTCAAGATGACAGGAAGCGAAGACAGAAAAGCGAGAAGGAAAAGAAATAAAATGTTAGCCACAAAAGCGAATTGCGCTTCCGCAACCTCGTAGGTGTGTTCTGGGACGCACTACCGGCATAAAGTCGCGAGAGACGCACATGTACGCAGGGAAGGCTGGAATCTAGCTTCCTCGTTCTGTTAGCCGCACTAGAGCGAATACAGGGTACAAATGAAACAACACGAAAGAATGGACACTACGAAAAGATCCGATAAATACTGTGCACAGCACAGATGTCACCATGTCCATGGGTGCTTGACGGGAACCTTCTTATTTGGGATGTCGTCGCGATGCTATTGAGGGACTCTGTACGCCAACGAAAGGTGATGTTATGGAGTAACTTAGCACAAGCTAAGAGCACACTGAGGCCAGGGAAAGAAAGGCTCTGGACAGCGTGCATAAGGAAAGAAACGTTTTGAAACGTATCTCTAATTAAATCTGCGCGAAAAGTTAACCGTAATAGCATACACTAGTTATAAAAGTAATTTCTATCAATTCTCTTCCTCTCGGGGGAACTTGTTGCTCATACAGCCCACGTTCTCTGGCTTCGAGTCTACAAAAAAAAAAACCAAAGAAAGTCTGCTCTCGAAATCTGGCTGCCAAATATGGCAGCAGGAAAAGAAAGGTAATCGAGAAACCTTACGCAACCTAACGTAATTGACTGCACTTTTTAGAAGATGTTTTCCGCACAGTGTTGGTTCTCAAGGAGCGCCCTAACCACTGAGCCACCGCGGCGGGGCCGGCGTTGGCGTTCGAAGTTTCGTTTCAGGGGAGGCAAAATGGAAAGGGAGAATGACGGAGGGGAGGGTGGGAGAGGGACACCGTGGTCGCCAATCAGAGTCGCGGGGTGAGGAGAGTGGAGCTGGGGAGAGGCGTATCGCGAGATGATTGACGGACTGGATCACGTACGCCTCCCTCTCACAAGTTCTGAAGCCGTCAGCGGTAGCGGCTACTCCGTCCGAGGGCAGCACTAATGCTAACGCATACTCTGCCGCATCATATTCAATGATCGTCCGTGAATTCTTGAGGGGTACGGATACACACCGACACCACAAATACGAGGGTGAGCTTTGGCAGCTGTGTAGACCCGGCCAGTTCTATAACAATATGGTGCATCCATTGACCAGTTGGCTTATCAGATCCCTATAAAGGCGCGGAGCGGTGAACCAAACGAGAATAGGTGCACGTTAAGCATGCACTTATTCTCGTTTCAACGCTAAGCATGAACTGGAGTATACAGTACCATTGCTGCTTCCTATATTTTCACCCAGCTTGCTACCGGTCTCATCCCCACGGTTACGGAATGCGGCGGCAAGCACATGGCCATCGCGGACCCTGATGAAAGAAAAGAAAAGGTACGTTCCAAATACCAACCTAGATTTTTGTTTTATCAACCATTCGAAGACAACGATCTGAATTAGGTGCTCCCGAGTATGGACATAGCGCTTCGAGGTGTTAACTGTGCAGTGTGAATCTTCTCGCTGTCAATATCTTTTGTGCCATCCGCTGAGAGCAACCACAGAGGCATCGTTTCATTGAAGTTTTTGACGCCCCAGTCTGCAAGCAGTGACTTGATCGCAACAACGCATACTTTTCGAATGTGCTCAGCTCAGCTCCCTGGTTGTTTAAAACCTTAGATTTGTGTTGTTACAACTCGTGAAGGCTTCTAATTTGTCACGTGCTTTAGCTGCACAGGAAATATTTGTTTAGCTCTTATGCAGACAAAATCCAAGACCACTTATGCACTGAAATTTCGGAGCGCTTTAAAAATATAAGCGCTTCTTCCGGTGTGACATGTGAAAGTTAATTGCTTATGTAGTACTGCACGCTTTTAAGCTGATCCCATCTTGCAGTAGGAGACGACTATGAAGCTTGAATTGCGTTTACCTACGACAGGTTTTCCACGTTGTGCACCGTTATCATTTTTTTTCTGGTAACCAAGCTTTGCACTTCCTTGATTTTAGCTACCTGCAAGGCGTAATTTTTTCACAATTTCTTTTATTTTATATTTCACCCATGTGACGACTGGGGGCAGTCCATAAAGCCGCATTTAAAACGGCACCACTCGGTCTGCGCAAAAATCTTTATTCGCGTCCCTTAATTTATTTTTTTTTGCGTTGTGTAGCCACATCTCTAGTCGGGAGAGTGAAGCCTATACGTCATCATTGCGAGTAACCTCAGACAAAGCTATACTGAACGTCGCGGTTATCATTAATCCAGAAAGTGCAACAAAAGTGAAGCCGGCAGTATCGAGATCAGTGTGTCAAATAAAACGTCTCGCAGAACCGAATCGCTGAAACGAATTATTTTATTCATTTCCAGATGAAGGCCTGTTTGCAAGAAAAAGTGGACAATTTCAAGGCAAGTCTTTTCTGAAATCTGAACCGCATCCGAGAAAGAACGGACAAAAACACTCAGACTGAAATATGGATCGTGTATTTTTTTTCGCCAGAATGCGTATCACAAATTCTTTGCTTTCATTGCTTGTCGTTATATTATTGAATGTACCACAGTTATTTAATGTAACGACTGCATGGTCTATAGGCTGGTCCTTGAGCCTTGCCTCTCCAAGGCGTGTTTGGCCAAGGTGCTCTTGCGCTGTGAAAACAAAATCATAATTATCTAAATTGCTATCTGAAGCTTTCCGGGAGTCCAGCTTATAGCGGTCGAAAGTTGGCGGAACGTGAAAAATTGGTCTTCGAAAGTGACTTGTTACCACTTAAGATGGTATTTCCAACAGAGAAGCTGTACGCATCGCTACGATGCTTTGATTGGTAAATTAATGAAGTTCATATAAAAACAGACAAAAACAATAGCACACTAGTCTTACTTTCGGCGAGTTCACACAAATTGAGCAAAAAGGAGAATTAAGCTCAGAAAATTTTGCAGCGTTCATTTACGTTCATCCTAAACATGTCCAGTGGGAAATTGTGGTGCAAAGTATCCTTCTGTCCCTTTCTTTTGTCTTGAGATCAATCGTTACTGAACAAAGGCTCGCATTCATATGCAAGCCTGTTTCATCAGTCCATAAACGCCAGCATCACCAGTAGAGAGTGACAGTCAAGGATGGTCTATTTAGGAGGAGCAAGAAGCAAATTGGGAATCCAGGCTCTATGGTGGTTGCACATCTGGCTGTTCACAAGTTTGATGGCTAACTGATTGTTTCTCTCCGTGTGACAGAATAAGCGGACGTCACTGTATTTCAAAGTTTTAATAAATGCATGCACTCGGCATCTTGAAAAAGAGCAAACGCATGCAGTTGTGCTGTTCTAACCATGCCATTCACACTGCATACCACACCGTGCGCTGAAGTCTACAATGTCTGACAAGACGTTTGGTGTTTTCTTACCTGAACGCAGGCTTCCAGTGGAATGACGCCTGAAGAAATTGAAGTGTTTGAGAAAACAGGGGTAAGTTCTTCGCTTATTATGTCACAGTAACTCAGTTCCAAGGCTCCAATGAGCAGCGTAATATTTTTTTTTGTTACCGAGGGTTCGCATGCCATTTCTGGTGATGCAAATTGGGCACGCAGAAAAGCTAAGCGAAGAGTCGAATACCATAGCGAGGTCCCGTATTTCACACTCGCGAGTAAGGAGGTCACCACGGATTGGAAAGTGAAAACATATCGGCACTTTTCGACTTGCACAAAATAACTTATGTCTTTGAAATGTTGAGTAAGAGTTTGTTGGTAGCACGCCAGACAAAGAAAGCATATATATCTTGTTGCAGCACTGTGCAGTCATTTATATAGTGAACTTCACTAAATATCTTGATGTCAGCGTGAAGCAGGAATGATGAATGTTGGAAATCGGCGAAAATTTTATCTAAGAATAAACAAAGCAGAAGTCGCTGGAGGACAGAGCCTTGCGGCATATCATGTTTGACTTATCCCTTTCCAATATTTCAACAGGTGCACCATTTACCATGCGCCCGAGGATCCGAAGCTGTCATGAAATTGACGTTAATTTTGCAATTTTTTTTTTCTCTTTCCAGCAATGCATCCAAGAAAAAGTTAAGCAGTAAGCCCGCGCTTGCCAGAGTTTCCGAGTTTTACGTTGCAGCTTGTAGGTAAAGGTCGCTGACTCTCAGATGACGCCGACTGAAATAAAGCATGCACAATAAACGTCTGCAAGCCTGGCTGTGTTCTTTAAGCACCTAGCTTACAAGAGGAGATTTCGCGGCCCCACTCAGCTGTCCTCAGCAGGGAGAGAGGAAAGATTATTAGTGACGCTCAAGCTGAACAAGAATATGAATAAAATGAATAAAGAAGAAAAAATAACAGTGGTTTAACTCTGGTACACTGAATGGTCGAGCGATAGTTATTCTTGCTTCTACTATGATTACGCTGTTCCTTATCTCTTTGCTTAACTTGCTGCTTGTGGCTGCTATGTGTACTCGGATTAAGTACTCAGCTTGCAAGTTTTAATCACTGATTAGGTTATGCATTTTTATTAGCACCAAGTCCGGCAAACACCGCCTTGTGGTCCGTGAAGTGTTTGGTTATGGTTTGCAGTTCGACTATGGTCACATTTGCAGGGATCCCTCGCAAAGTCAAATTTAGGCAGTTCTGGTGCGCCAAAATTGAAGGTAACCAAAGTATTGGGAACATTGAAGTTAGGTTGGATATTGATTTTGGTCCAAATTCACGAGCCAAATTTCTGGAGCGGGGGCGGATCAAATTTGGAAATGACCCAGTACAAATTCGGAGGTCACGATCGTATTGGGTACATTCAAATTAGGTTCGATATCTGTATTGGTCTAAATCCGAGGTCAAGTTTCGAAATGGGGTGGGCCAAATTTTTGGGGTGGGCCAATCTTGGTAACGGCCAGGCACCAAATTTGAGGACAGCCAAAGTATGCTTCGGCATCTGACTTAAGGGTGTTGCTATGAAATCGATAACTCTGAAGGTCACTTAAATGTCAAATCTATATACCGACTGAAACACGAGTTTCTGCATTCAATAGAGCTATCACTCTAATATCAAGCGTCGCACAAGAAGTACCTCTGTAAGACAACATGGGAACAAACACTGAAGCAAGCATAGCCACCGGCGCCTCCTTGTGTATAAAAAGAAACATCGCTTTATCTCATGTGCCTGGAATCATTTTTCCACTTTCTTCTGTGCTGTCCTGGTTCTCCTGCTAGCCTGGGCCCGTATTCAGAAAATGCCCACTCAGCGGACATGACCATTTTCGCTCGCCTGGACTGGTTGGAGGCTCACCTATGGAGGGAGTGGCTGTGACGACAGCCGACCCATCTTTCCTGTTCAATCAGCTGAAACTTCTTTTCCTATTCTATCGATTTTGTAATTAACGCAAATAAAGTAAATTGCGCAACTAAGGTGATTTGAAACGGCAGGGGTTGTGTGTGACTTGTTTTTTTGAGGAAGAGAACGCACCAAAATTAGGGCACGCACATTCTTACATGACTAATTTTTAGGCACTTCCACGACACGAGCCCTGGTATTGCCCCAAGGAAAAGTGGCTGCCACTCCAAAAACACTTCGTCTTGAAAACGAGCCGTAAGAAAGCCCAGTTAACAAAAACGCTGTTAGTCGAGGAATAAAAATAATGAAAAAAATGACGGACGATTAAGCGCGGTTAAGTTAAACGCGAATAAGGTGCGCTAGCAGTTCGGTTTTGGCTTGGGTTCGAGGCTCATTTTCGAGGTCAAGCTGAATTCAGAGAAAGATTGGCGAAATCGGTGAGTAGAGCGTTCAGGTTACCGCACTAAAATTAAAGGGTACATTTTGAGCTCTGCCTTAAAGGTATGACGCGATAGCGTTAATTGGTTAATGTCAGTGGATATCCACGTATGATTTATGAGTTAATGTCGATGTATGGCCATGTAAGTACATTGATACATCTCTGGGAGTGCTCATTCCACTGCTGGCGCAGTAGTGCAGCGGTTAAGCGATGCGCTACTGCCCTGCGACGGCAGGTGCTGCCACCGGTGGGGCTTCTGGGACCCAGTTTGCTCTTACCGAGCTCTCAGCCAATCATTCATTGAAATTCCAGCTGCCACGGTGGGCAGTTTTCTCACAATCAGGTGGACACGTTGTGATAACGTCACAAGGTCAGATGAACCAGATGGCCCACCTGCCACCTAGGGTGTCACGTAGGACAAAATTAGCCAGGGCAGCGAAATAGGCGAGTGGGGGTTTCAATGCTAGCGCCTTCAACATCAGTCCGACTTTCTCGACCTGCATCTGAAACCTACAGAATGGTCCGCGAACACACCTAGGGTGGAGAGTGGGAAGCTATCAGGGCGACAGGAAAAGACAAAGCTGAAAGCAAAAGAGCACCACGAGGTGGTGAGCGCTTGGAGTGGTGGCTCCAAGAAATACGAAGTAAGGACAAACCGATAAGAGGACAAGAAACAAGAAGGCTAGCTAGAATGAGAAGGAAGCTACGTCATATACACAAACTAACCAGCTGCACCTTATCTAGGCCACACCTCTAGCTCAGATTTAATCATAAACAAAAAGATAGCTTGCCCAGCAATTTATTTCGTGTGCAAAACCAGTTCTTCTTCGAAGCTGGGACGATTCGCTCGACCCTCCAATGCGGATGAGACAGCAGCGTGACGACAGCGTACCAGTGTTTCAAGCTGCATCATCGGAGTTGAAACTGCCCTTGCCAGTCCAGCAATAATTGTAGTACCAAAGTAAACTTTGCGAAACTTGTAGTCCGACGTGAATACTTGGGATTTGTTTAAAAGCGTTGAAATGCACAGATTCTGTGTTTGATTTACAGGCGTCCTAGGAGCATTTATGAAACTAATCTGATCGGAGGCGAGGACGATGGCATTTGCTTTTATTTTTAATGCGTAAGCGTTAGGACTGCCACCTTCGCAAAAATTAACCGTGTTGGGGATGCCCGAGGCCTCGGCCGGCTGAGTGTTGCGTTAAATGTTCAAGTAAAGGAAATGTGGAACGACTCTCTTACTTTACGTTGGACAACTAACCGCGCCGTAGAGAAGCCTGGACAAAGCGTTCTGGGCAAAACACTCATCATTGGCGGGGCCTGAATATAGGGCTTCCACTTCTAGGAGCAAAGCCCGAAATCCCGTCTTGTCTTTGCCCAGACGAAGACAAGTCATCGTGTCGTTGGCAAGCACCCTGTGGCTTCTCTCTCCCTTGTTCACTTTGAGTCCTCTCTTCGCATCTACCTGCCCTCTCTCTACCATGGTGACTGACGAAATAACGGGAAAGATGCAAAGTATGCTTTATTTCTTACGGTTTCAAGAGCGGCATAAACGTGGCGGCGGTGGCAATTTTCACAGCGCTAATATTAATTCCAGGACTTCATCCTGTCTCCAGGTGGTGCTGGCTTTACAGGCTCTGGTACCCTGCTGCTCAGCACTAGGTTTTCGGTTCGGTACCTGGCCGCGAGGTGAATTTTGTATGAACATAGTGCTCGCGGAAAAAAATAAATAACAAGGGCTCAGCCCGAAGATTCGAAACTGCAGCTGATGGCAATTACATTTTCGTACAGATAGCGGGGGAACAAATGTCGGTTGTGCTTGCATTGCTTTGTCATCCACTGCACTTTTTTTTTAATCCTGCAAATAAAGTTTATTCTTCCTCCTCCTTCTTGCCATCCAACATCTCGGATTTTGTGGAGTGACTTCCCTTTGTAACTGTACAAAGGTCTACTTGCTATTGCTAGTTTTAGAAGGACTACTGAGCCGGCACCTTGTGCGCATCGGTTTAAATCAGATGTCGAGTATGCAATCTAAAGAAAAAAAAACGCCGATATGGATGTAAAAAGGAAGGAAGCTGTCATCTAGCGCACTCTCTTTATACTGCTTTCCGTTTAAAGTGTAGATTTAGAAGGTGTATTGATGGCAAAATCATGTCCCCAGCTATGGAGGCTCGTTGTCACCTCGTAAGCGGCGAAAGAACCATCTGACAGACGTCGATGGTAGATTTTATTGTGGGATTTATACAGTGCATCAGCATAACTCCGTCGGCCAAAAAAGTAATGCTTTAATGCGGGTGAATGCAGAACGGTTGCTGTACTGTACTACACTCCGAACAGAAAGGAGTAAGCTGTCCTCTAGCGCACCCCCATTCATGAAATGGAGTGCGCTAGTGGACAGCTTAACCAATTTTTACTCCTGTATTGCGTATTCGTGCTTAGAGTTTACATGAATAATTATATGGTTATCTAATATAATTCACCGAATTATAATAATAATTGGTTTTGGGGAAAGGAAATGGCGCAGTACCTGTCTCATATATCGTTGGACACCTGAACCGCGCCGTAAGGGAAAGGATTCTCACATATAGATCTAATCATTTTCAATATTAATATTCATTAAGGCTGTCATATTACTACCGGACGAGTCAGCGGGCTGTATGAGCGTGTTTCTTCAGTAATAATAACTTTATAATTTAACAATCCGTAGTCCATTTAGCAGCTCCGTTAGACAATCTTGGAACCAACGGGAAATGTAAGAGCGACATCCATTTTGCTTTTTTTTTGTCACGCAAAGGAACAAGTGCATGACACGGGCATTGCTAGTGTCCACCACGCATTCGACCTGCCATACGGCCAAAATATTTTAACAATCTTGAGAGCCTCTAACTTGTGCAGTCACATAAGTCCGTTCCCTTTTGATTTCATTCTGCTTAAGTATGCAGGTTCGGAACGGTGATTTTACGGCGATAACATTGCACGGTGTACCACCTACTGTGTAAACTCTGAGCTCTTGATCATTTAATTTGGGAAACTCCACAAAGGGCCCATGCTTTTAAATTCACGAGTAGCACTGGGCCAGAAGTTATAGGTAAGCTTACTGTCGGGACACCTGTGAACAGTATAATAAAATATGCACAAGCTAAACCCTCTTACCTGCTGATAACCTCGGTGGCGCCTGGAAAAAAATTACTGAAACAAAAGCAGTAACAAACTTGCATAGATATAATGGTCTGTGAGGTAAAGTAAAAGGTAAAACAAGCAACACATATCAGCGCTTCTGAAGTTGCGAAGAGTGGCGCCAGTTTTCAACTTACCGCTCCCTGCTAGCACCTCTGTCTGCCAATCTCAGTGACGAGTCCACAGAAAGCGGCTTCATTTTCAAGCGCAGTGTCGCAACTGTTATCATCAAACTGCTCAAGTGTAATCTGTCTCGCCACTGGCACCAGGTATAGCGCCACTGTCGGCGTCGTACATTCTGACCAGGAGACCGGATTAACCTGTAGGCCAGAAAGAATTTTATCCATGTTAACCTTATGCATAAGAGGCATCGGAACTGGTGAGTGGACGTTCTGCAGAAAATGCCATGTGACCAAGGCGGGATTTGAAATGGGCCAAACTTATTTGGACTCTTCACGTGAGCGATGAGGGAAAAAGTTTTGTTGGACCAATTTGTTCATGACCCATATATCCTGTGATCTATTGTTTTGTTTAATGGTTGACGTTACCTAAGAATTTTCAAGACAGCTATTTAACTCTTATTGTTGCAGTTAAGTAATCTCGCAACTGAGTCCGTAAATAAATTTTCTTGCGACATTATTTTTTACACATTCGCTTACGGGCGCGGTTGGCGCGCAACCTCGTGTCATGATACGTGAGTGTCCCGCAATATATTTTGTTTGCGAAAGTAGGCTTGACCAGCAATACAATGCTCATGTGTAAAGTGGGCTTTCGATTCTTTTAGGAAGTCAGTAGTGAGCGGTGGAGTGGTTGGTCCACAGAGTCAGAATTTCAAGTAAAGAATTCACCCCGGATGGACGCCCGTACGAATATCGGGAAGATGGTGGCCCCGAAAAATATGGAAGTCCCAGAGGAGGCACTGCGTGCGAGCTTCCCTTAAAGGGACACTAAGGACCAATTGAAGGTGACCTGCATCGATAGACTACAGCATTCCAAGGACAAAGAGAGCCCCTCTAACTCAAAACGGGGCTTTTATAAGCGAGAGAAGACCAAGAACTGAAATACAAATGTCACCATCGCTGGCCTATTTCACAGGTAGCCTTCGTGCGTCGAGTCCAAATTTAGTCGCAGGCCTCAGAGACTGTGCTTCATAGCCATTCGCTTTAAAACCTCAGCAACAAGGCCTTCCATGCGTGGACGACAAGAGTTTGTATCGAGTAGCAAGAAAATGTCTAAATTCAATATTCTCCGCCATAAGTGCGTTTTCTTTTTCTGCCGGACCAGTGTTGGCGGTAACGCCAGTAACGCGTTACTTTTTTCGGTAACTTAGTAACGTACTCGTTCCCATTTGGGAACCGTAACGGGTAACGTACTTACGTAAACATTTTTCGGTAACGTTACGTGTCACGTTACTAGTTATTTTTTGTTCCAGTTGCCCCCCCCCCCCCCCCCCCTCCGCCTCTTTTTTTTTTAGAAAAAAAAAACGCAGAGCGCCTAAAGTGATGTTGCAAATAAACAAACAGGTGCTCTCGATGACTTTTTTTGCGGCTCGCATGCATTCCAGAAAACACCTGCCCTTGACGACGCACCCAAATAAAAAAAAACACAGAATAGCCACAAAGCACGAAACACGTGCACGAACACGCATTCACACACTTGCCTTCACTTACCTTCCTTTCCTGAACCATGCACCCAGAAACACAACTCTCTACAGAGTGGAAGCGTGCCGAGCATTTTGGAACATCATATTTTTCAGAAGTACTGTAAATATGTTGACAGTTCAGCGATGTTTTCTTTGTGAAGTTAGAATTGATGATAAAGTGTCATATTGTGTTTAATGTCACATTCAGAGAATGGCATCACCATGTGCCACTGAGTTAGGACCCACCACACGTAACTCTACGGACAACTATAAGCCACTATAACACTGATAATCTCGTGCACATTTGTGCAAAGTAATCTCGTTAAATCAGGATTTTGCCCCGCCGCGGTGGCTCAGTGGTTAGGGCGCTCGACTACTGGTCCGGAGTTCCCGGGTTCGAACCCGACCGCGGCGGCTGCGTTTTTATGGAGGCAAAACGCTAAGGCGCCCGTGTGCTGTGCGATGTCAGTGCACGTTAAAGATCCCCAGGTGGTCGAAATTATTCCGGAGCCCTCCACTGCGGCACCTAATTCTTCCTTTCTTCTTTCACTCCCTCTCTTATCCCTTCCCTTACGGCGCGGTTCAGGTGTCCAACGATATATGAGACAGATACTGCGCAATTTCCTTTCCCCAAAAAACCAATTATTATTATTATTATTATTATTATTATTATTATTATTATTAAATCAGGATTTCGCGTAAAATAGTTGTTTGGGCTAGAAGTTATATGTGAAATATCAGCTTTATGAAATTGTTATCGTGAGTTCATAAGGCGAAGACACACTAAGTAAAATTTATGGTCATGAAGTAACGGCAAAGTAAACGCGCGGTACTTTTTACGGTGACGGTAACGGTAACGCGTTACTTTTTCGTAGGTAACGCGCTCCTTTTTTCTTAGCGTAAAGAGTAACGTATTTAGTTACTTTTTTTCGGTAACGCCTACAACACTGTGCCGGACTGAACATGGCCAGGAAGAGGAAGATAATCAATTTTCACTGAAAACAATAAGAGTATGTAGTTGCACTTAGTGCCTTGTTAAAGGATTTGGGCACAGCGGACAGGTATCCGAAAACGGAGCATGGAAGAGTGGCTGCCAGTGCCTAGTGGCTGTATGGGTCACTCCGAACTATAACATGACTCTGACTTTGAAGTAGGGCCTATTGTCTATGAACCATCCAGTGCTTGACAAGCGGTTCCACTATTCCTGCAAACATTGCGCACACCCTAGCTTCTTACAGAGAATACAAGCAATGACAATTTCATAAGACTGGCTAAGGAAACCTTCTCCTGTCTTCTTGGGATCCCTCCATGCGGGCTTTCCACGGAAAACACCCAAAATGGGTGCGCGGACCACTGGAGCGTAGTCATGCTTACAGAGAAGGGTGCCTTTTATTTTGGTGGAGCCATTATAGCAGGCAGGTCCAGCAAGAAGGGACTCACTCGAATGCCCTAACCGTTGAAAGAGAGCAGGAAGCGAAGACGATTTGCACAGGGAGAGACCTTCAGAAGTTATCGCCAAAGATGGCGCTCTAGCGTGATGTTTACGACTGCTTGTTGCAGGGCAGGAGAGCTTCCGTCGGTACAGCGCCGATGTCTATTGTCACGAAAATTGGTCTGATGACTTCAAGTTTGATCACCCAAGCAGGTGAAGTTCAGACGATTATTTTGTGCTATATTTTGATTCTTTTTCACGAAGATTCGAAGGCTCCATCGACAGTTACACAGCAATTGTAGGCTGTCTTTTACCGATGTAATTCAAATGGCTCAACCCAGTAGGAAAATTTCAAAGCAGCTAGAAAACTGTATTGATAAAAAAAGCGATGCGTAGTTAAAACTACATCTCCACATAAAATATCATTAATAAACCGACATGGTACTTCTATCCAACCGTCTTGTTTTGCAGTCATTATTTCCGCCGTACGCAGAGAAGCTTTATTGCTTACGTTAACCAACGCCCAACAACGCTCGGCTCTGGAGCGCCTCCTCATGTGCTGCCACTGCAACGACAAATTATTCGACAATGACGAATTTTGACAAATTTTTCACCAAATTTTGCAGGCTGGCGCCGGGAGGCATATGCACTCGCGCATGGACACGGATGGAAGGACAGAGACATGCACTGGAAAACGAAGCACGTATTGTTCAGAGCCAAAATTTAGGAAATTCCGAATAGCTTCCGAATGTCACATCGAACAAACCCTGATAACTCGTGTCAGCTCTATGATGTTTCTTGGAGCTTTTGAAAAGCATTTACCCTGGAAAAAACACGTAGGTTACGCCTGCACTAAAATGGCTCGCTCTGTTGGTATCCTGAAAAAAATTCGCACAATTTTATCTCCAAAATGCACATTACAAATTTAATTATCTCTACTGTTTTCGCATGTACATTATTGTTTGCTGATCTGAAGAACGACTACCACTAACAATCTTGTGAAAATAAAAACTCTACAAAAAAGAGCTACACGAGCGATTGATAATTTACATTACAGTGAGGCCACGGGACCTTCATTTCTCAATCACAGATTGATTACTATCGCGGCCGCTTACTATGAGAAACTGGCTATTTATGTTAGAAACCTTATGAAAGAAAACAGGCAGAACTTTGAGACCACATATTTAATTGCCCCAACAACATACACTCTTAGGTACCCTCAATACCATGCATCCAAATCACGTACAAACTACGGGTTCCAAAAACTAATGCACGTAATTCCTCACACATTAAACACTATACCCCTACTTAACTGAATTGATGGAAAAATTATGTCCGAGGCCAAATATAGGAAAACTCTTCACTAATATTTCTGTTATAAATAATTGTGGTGTCTTCTCGACATAACCAGGTTAGTTGCGTAGTGCTTAGCATTATGCACGACTGATCTCATTGTTTCGTAGTCACTTACGTCCGCTGCATTGTACTTTGTGTTACTTAAGGAAATTTTGTAGCATTACCAAGTGCCACTTTGTTGTCACACGAACCACTTCGTGTATATTTACGTGCGCTTACACGGCATCGCTGTCACCCGCTGACGAAGATTTTTGATGAGCGACCGGACAGCAGTTTTGCACGCGCACTGCGCTTCCATCGCTCCGAATTGCCATCAGACTATGCCCTGCCGCATCATTCCTTGCAGCCCCCATGGGTAATGGCTCAGCCTTCAGTCTGCCTGCATGTCCCTGGCATAATCAAGAAGTCTGCGATGCCGGTTAGCGGACTGAAGCAATTCGCACTTGCCTACATCTGGTCAGAATACCACAAATGTGTGCACGTCTACACGGATGGATCTGCGTCTCCAAATGCATCAACAGCAGCTTTCGCAATCCCTGCACAACAGATGACCCGCAGATTCATTTTGGGACACAAGTCTACTTCAACCGCTGCAGAGCTTGTGGGCCTTCGGGAATCGATTCGCCACATCTGCGGAGAACCGCCTCAGGAGTGGTGCATTTTCACCGACTGTAAACCTGCGCTACACATTTTAGGATGCTTCCTACGCCACACAGCCTACCAAGCTCTGGCTCTTGATATCATTGGTCTCGTATCATTTGCTCAGGGAAACGGCCACCGTATAGTGTTTCAGTGGATCCCCGGACACTGCGGACTCGATGGAAATGAGACCGCCGACGCTGAAGCAAGGAGCGCCTTCAGCAGTGGCCTGCGTACAGCTGTACCGTTCTCTATAGTGGACACAACTTGTCTCCTTTCGGAATTGATGAGGAGGGCGACGGCTAGGTACTGGGCCCTGCCAGACACCCGCCACATCCGCCTTAAACGGCTAGATCCGACGATGACCTTTTCAGTTCCTCGCGGAATACCTCGCCCTATTGCATGCGTTATCCGTAGACTACGTTTAAATGTGGCATTCACGCGCAAATACTTGCACTTAATACGACAAGCGGACTCCCCGGAATGTACCACATGTGGCGTGCTAGAGACTATAGAACATGTTTTAGTGGCGTGTCCAGCGTATGCACGTGAAAGACTCGTACTCGCATCTGCTCTGAAGCCTATGGACACATCGCTCCTCTCTGAGGATTTGATCCTCGGCGCTTGGCCAGATAGTTTTAGAACTGTAAAGGCAACGCGAGCGCTCTCACGCTTTTTGAGCGACACGGACCTTGTCTCGCGTTTGTGATGTCAGAAAGTGTGCCTTGTTTTTTTTCTTAAGTAGTTTTTCATCTGCCTCCTCCCATCATCATCGTCCCCCATCGTGACCTTCTTTTATCTCCTCTTCCCGTCCCCCAGAGCAGAGTAGCAGGCCAGATATTTATTTTTCAGGCCAACCTCTCTGCCTTTCTTATCAATAAACCCCTCTCTCTCTCTCTCTTACTTGGGGAGGGAAGGCCTTTGTCAGGAGCTTGTAGTCCCCTTTGGCTTGCTCTCCCTCGATTTGCAGTCTGTGTGCTGTCAAAACAAATACAATAAATCATATCAAATCAGATCAAATTCACAGACGCACACTCCTCACTGCTGCATAGCATATACATGGTTTGGTTTCTTTGCCCTTTGAGCCCAGCTTAGCTTCTTGACAGTGCACACTATGCCTTATATGGAGTTATCTTAAGCGAACCATTGGAACTGTGAATTGTCGGATTTAATTTTCCAAAGCGGTGCATGGGCTATGAAGGACACTGTGGTCTGGTGGCCAACGGGAATACTGTTCAGGTAAGTCGGGGCAACGAGGACCACGTGGACCAGGATGGGTTGCTTCCGAGAATGTTAGACTCGTGGTCACGTTGACTGAGGTGTCAGGACTACATCACTCAAAGGTGGTCACGGAATAGGGACGATGATGTGCTAGCTGTTCGCTCACCATTTCTGAGGCTTGGACTTTAATCGGGGCTTCTCCAAGGTATTTGCCAAATACGGTATGCATTCATTTCCGGGAAAGTTATTCGGTAAAGTAAGGGGAGCGGCATTTATATATTTGTCTTCAATTTCTTTATTTACGTATTTTTGCAACGCAGATAATCGTTCTGGGAGAGGGAACAGCCTCCTGACTAAGGCTAGTCCTTGCATAATAGCACAGCGGTAAAATCCTCGGAATATACACATCTAGCATGGAGAACATTTGTACATAAAACAACGTCAACACACACACCACTATACTCGAATATGAAGCATTAAAGAACAAACTAAGGCATTTAGCAGTTCAAAATTAAAATTCAACATTCTGCTTACGAAGCCGTTAAGAGCAAGCGACTATCCTTTCTTTAATACATTTTTTAAGGCGGCCAGAGAAAGGAAAGATTATTGACGGCTAGCAGTGGGATTTACTACGCCTTTATTGAATAAATGCAGGTAATTACTGTTTTCGCATGAAAATATTGACGCTGAGGCCTGTGGCTACCCTTATCATACCCATCCTTTACCTTTAAATCACCTTGTGGCCTGATGTCCAGTACCTCAGGGCCGAAAATGTTATTTAAGTGCTGTAAACTAACAAGGAAAAATGAACTTTTCCCATTAAGAGTGGATAAATATGCACACAAGTGCGCAAGCTTTTCGTGACATCCCGACGGCGTCGCATCGAGAAAACGTTGCACCACTGCAGCCACATCTTCCACATCTAGTTGACGACTGAGGAGAAGGCAGCCGAGTTGCACGCCGTTTCCACAGGTATCCAACGAG